>CM062808.1:847965992-848236116 GCA_031772625.1 Pinus tabuliformis | reverse complement strand
TTCTACAGGTACTCTTTGAAGCTGGGTTAGACAAGGGAGCGAGTGGCAAAGACCTACCAGAAGAGAGAGGAATCAAGCAAGGAACCAAGCACAAGACAGAGGTTGGTCTCCTTATTCTTCTCTTATCTATTTCTCATACAGGAAAACGAAAGTAGTTTTTAGTGTGTTTGTTCTTAAGGTAGCTACCAGCCTTAGTGGGACTAGCAGCTCTGCATAGACACTAGTTTTCCCGATAACAATGACATATGATATTTTATTTGGTAGAATTTTGCTGAAAGTTTTTCAATTAGGTTGGGAGGCATTCATTTCATAGAGCATGATATCATGAAAGTTGTCAGCAGTTTTTACTCAGTGTCAGAAAAAGATATGGAAAACAAGCAAAATGTAGTAATTGATGATGCTACAAAACTACATCCAAAGGATCAGAAAAAAAAAGGCCTCTAGTGGACAAATCTAGCAAGAGTAGACAAGTTACTTTTGATGGCAATGAAGTTGAAACTGACATTGAAGCATATGTTGTCGTTACTGAAGATGACATTGGAACTGAGAAGAGCCGTAAAAGACCAAAAGTAACAACGCCAAAAAATAAATCTGTTGAGAATGTTATGACGAAGAAAAGTAAAGTTGAAGATTTTGAAGTAGTCATTACCAACAGTCAAGAACCTAGTGAAACTTCAAAAGAAAGAAGAGAAATCATTACACCAGGAGCTAATTTAGAGGATGGCATTATCAAAACAAAACAAAATGCCATTCGACAGAATTTGACAAAGAAAAACTTAATTGATGGTGGTCGTACATTTCAGCTTAATGTCAGACAAACCTATAAGGCAAGTGAAGGACAATGTCAATATCAAGTCAGAAAGCCATGCCATCTGCATGTTCACAACTTAAATACATTGATGAGGTATAATCCATGTGCTCATGTGGTTAATTATGTGCTTCTTGTTGATCTAGTTCAAGTTCCCAACAAAGAAGCATTTGATAAGTCAAAATTTTTTGAATACAATTATTATGTGCTTGGGGGGAACCATTCTGTAGAAGCTCAAAGATAATTGATGGAGGAATATCCCAATAACCCATGTTTTGAAACAATGAAATGTATCATTTACGCTAGTTTATCAGATATGGAAGCAAAGTTAGTGGCATGGGATCATAATTCAGATAATGAATATACGATGTATATGACTTTCATCCAAAGGGTTAGATTTATTCATAGTGAATTTCAAGAAAAATGTGGTTGGGATAGGATAAATATTACTGCAGATTTCCGAAGGGAATGTTGTATGGAAATAGGCTATCAAATTGAAGAGAAACCCAATTCAAAAGGTGGAAAACGCAACCTTCCTAGTGACATATTCAGAGGTGTTGATAACATTTTCCAATTGGCATTTAGAACTGGAGATGTTTGGAACTTGATTGATGAGATTTTTAGCATGTGGGAAAACATTGGCATTAAAACCCAGAAGGTTAAAAAGTCTAAGCCATTGATATGGCGGTAGTAAATTAGGTTCTAACTTGAAGCAGCTTCCAGAAGATATGGCTATCACACCTTGGAGAGCAATGCAAGGAGTGAAAGATGAAAAAATTGTCAAAACAATATTATCTCGTGTGAAGTCAGGGGAATTATCATTGGAGGAAATGTCTGAGGAATTTCAAAAGTAAGTTTGTTGAATTATTTTTATTTATTTCTAGATTATAATTTTCTTTTAAATAAAACATGTTGTTCTTGGTAGTATTTGTTATACATATCATTATATTGACTTTTTGTTACTTTATCTATGTAGTCACAAAGTTTACATGAAAATTCAAGAACAAATGGTTAGATTGTTGAATGAAGATAGTTGGGATGATGTTGTACACAACGATCTAGATTCAAGTTCTACAACAAAATTAAAAGTTTTTTATATGTGTACTATTTATAATTTATAATTTACACATATATTTATTTATTTTATAAAAGATGAAGAAGGATGATAATGGAGCGCCAACTAGCTTCAGAACCTTTATTAAAAAAATAAAGACTGAAAGACTGAGGAAGCAACATGTTAAGAATGTTGAACTTGATCCAACTCTTACTCATTTCATTTAGAATGGGATAGACACTATTCAATATCAAGTAATACAAGGCGACTATGAAGACATTGCTAAACTCATACCTAAAAGGGAGTATGCCCTAGTTATTGTAGATATTCCCCATGGTTTCAATGTTCCAAATATTGACTATGATAGTGACCCTTATACTTATCAAGCTTTTAGTAAACTAGTTGTGGGATTTGTAGAAGTCACATCATCACCATTATGGAGATTTGTGACATTTCATTCAGACACACAATTGGCAATGATATTGTCAAGCTTCAAAGGGGAAACAAATTCAAGGATGCAGCTTACATGGTAAGACGTTTAAAATGTATATGTGATTAATGTTGAAAAATTCATTTATGTACAAGTTGATTGAACTTTTACTATTTCATGTTACAGGTAAAAGTAAAATCTTCTTAACCATGATGATCAAGTATTTATAAATGATTGTGAGTTCATTCATATTGATAGTTGGGCAAAAGATGATAGTTGTATGTCTATAATTTTTAATCGGGTGGACGGAAAGAGTCATAGCCAAATACTGAGTTATGATGTTGTTGTGAGAAAACTAACATATGAAGACAAAGAAGAAAAAGGAGAGATAGTTAACATTTATCAAAAACCACAATTATTGATTAACTATCTTATAGACATATGTTCAAATGGAGGAGATTGGGTTCTTGATTTATTTTCTGGCTCAGGTAAGTTTTATTATATAGAATTGAATTTCAATATGTTATTTTTTTAATTAATATGTCATTGTACTAATTTACTTCATTATTTGTTTTGTGCTTGATAACTAGGTACAACACTAGCATGCTGTCTTCAAAAAGGAAGAAATTGCATTGCAATTGAAAAAGATCCATTGCAATGCAATTTCGTTCGGCAAAGAATTAATGTTCTTCAATGTCTTCCAGATGCAATGCAAGAAATTGGGTTGAAGAAAGGGGACTTTAGTGAATCACATGTCACAAAAAAGGCAAAGGAACCTCAACCACCATTACATGGGATGATTGGAAAGACATACATTGGGAGATTGGCAGACATGAAAGATCCATTAGAAGATGAAAATGAGCAAAAGAAAGCAGAAAATATTGAGGAAGAAAACAATGATGAAACTCTAGAGGACGAAGAGTTTGGATTACGTGACATTGTTGATTAAATTTAAGTTATGCTTGGAAATCAAGCTCATTTTTTGTAACTATTAAGTGGTTATACTTGCAATGTTTTGACTTTGACATTTTATGAGAAGAATATACACTCAATTAAGGTTGTTATGCATTGAATATTTGCAATATGTGATTTTCGCATTAATTTTTAAATTAACCATTATTTTTTGAAAAAAAAAGTGATTATTATTATTTTTTTGATATGAAATTCATAAAATAAAACTATTATTTAACTATTTTTAGTTAAAATTTTCTTATAAAAATTGTGATTTTCGCATGTCAATTGTATCAAAAAATTATCAAAACGTGTAGTTTTTAATTATATTTATGTTAAAAATGGCTAGTTTTATGTCAATTGTTAGAAAATATATTTTTTTAGAAACAATTATTTCTTGTGGATTGAAAAATTAATTAACAATGTATAAATATGTAGAACATTGAAAATTCAAAATATCAACCTTGTTTTTTAAATATGCAAAACAATAAAAACCTCACTACAAAAAAAATAAAATTAAAATAAAAACAAGAAAATATGAAGAAAAAGACCACTTCAAAAATAATTAAGTTTACAAAATAATTATTTACATCTCATACATTAGAAAATCAAAAAAGTTAAAAAAAAAACCTTTTAAAAAAAGATTCTGGTGCAGAATTACCACGTTTTTAAATCAGCATAAAAAACACTACCATTATAAAATGCAATGTACATAAAAAAAAATTATAGTGCCAAAAACTAAGCTTTAAAAAACACATGTGTGTTCTGCATAACCCCTTTTCGAAATCGGGTCACTTTGTTGCTATCTCTACAAAACGGGTAATAGTATGGGTTCCCATTTTGAAGTTTACATTGTTCCCAAAGTAATATCCAGGTTATGGACATATTTCAAGTAAATTGAAAACATTTTGTTGATCTCCCAAATTCGATCATCCTACAAGCATTCTATGTTCACCATCTGTTGGAGTGTCTCCTTGACTCCCTTCAGCCGTTTCTCAATTGCATTCAGCCACAGTTGGTATTCCATCTATTTCTTGATCCTTTCTTCAATTTCTTCCACCTGTAACTTTCCCAGTAAAGCTTTAACATGCCAAGTTGTTTCCAAAGTCCTTTGATAAACCATTTGTCTCATTCTAGATTTCCCAGTATCTATTATCCAGTCGACCTCCTCTTCAATTTTTTTGTCCAAGGTATTCCTTTCGAGACGCCACACTTCATTTTCCCAGACTGCAATGACCTCTTTCTCGTGTTCTAGGACGGATGCGTGGTAATTGAGAGTTGCTTCCTTCGCCGCCTCCTCTGTTCTGGTTCTTTTTCCCACTGTGGAGCTTTGAGCTTCCGCTCTCAGCCTCCCCCTCGGTCTACCACTCCCATTTCTCCCCATAGTATTTTTCGCTGTCATGGTTCACTGATAGATATTTGTTCCTCTCTTTTCATTCCAACTTATCACAATGCCTCCCGTGGATCACCCATCCTTGAAATATAAAGGAAAAATCCCGAACAACGCTATCCACCTCATCCATTGGGTGTCATCCTTATTCATTTCTGACAACTTTCGTTTACCAATACTGTTGCAGTACATTATTTTGATAAAGGAATTACCTTCATGTTCATTTCCCTTCTACATACAACCTGAGCAGTCCCATTATAGCCTCATTTTTGTTCCAGTACTACTTCACCCTATATTTTGTCCTTCCCCACTTCTTCAACTATCCTTTCTCATAAATTCCACCTCCCATCTGAAGATTATGTGATCATGGGTTACACTCTTTCCCATCAACACCCATCATTTCCTTCATACCTTGTTGAAATATACCTCCTCGATATTCCCTAATTCCCTTTAATTTTCTGCTCATATTAATGATTGAACATTCCTTTCGCCATGTGGGTTACTTCCTATCTCCTATCCCCACCTCCCATGTCCGTCATGTTGTGCTTATGACATGGATAGATCTATTACCTCTAGAGCTTGGAAATCCTTCTTTAGTTGTGTGTCCCCTGTTTCCTCCTAGGTTATTTCAGTTAAAACCTTAGTGCTCTCGACCCCTTCATTTGCCACTCTATTTTCCAACGCATTGGTCGAGCATCTGACTAAGGTAAACTCTATTGTTTTTAGCTCCTCCGTGTGGCCCTTAATCCTTTGAATGATTTAGTTGAGACACCAATTCCTTGTTACTTTATTTATTGGGGAAAAATATTACAGCCTATGTGCCACTTGGATGGCTAATGTTGAGTCTCCCTCCACTATTACATTCACCTTTATTTCCTTCCACAATGTTTCCAAACCCTAATCCATGTCCTGGAACTCTGCAACATTATTTGTGGCTATCCCATGTTGATGAAGTATAGCATCTAGATTTTACCAGTCTAGTCCCTTATGATTCCTCTTGCACCGACCTTGCCTGGGTTTCCCTTAGACACTCCGTCGAAATACAATTTCTAAAAATCCTTGGGAGGTGCCTGGACTGAAGCACCCATCCTTGTATGACCTTATTTGCGTCTAGGGTTCTCATCACTCAGATATTTAAGGTAAAAAATATTCTGAATTCTGGCTTCCTGAGGGGATGGTTGTTTCTCCTCGGTTTGAAATCTTTTGCTACTTACGGTTTCCTTGAGCTAACGACTAATTTCTCCCATCAGGTTAGTAACATGGATCTTCTTATTCAGGAAATTCTATAGTTGTGTTTATTCCAAATTTCCCATAGGATAAATCATAGAATCAAGTTCCAAGTCATATTTACCACTTCATTCTTGGTATATTTCACCCACCATTTTTTAATTGTGTCTTGTATGTTTTCTTTGTTTCCATCATTTTGTCTATAAATGATATCTACTCAGTCCCACAAAGATTCCATGTATCTACAAGTATTCAACAAATGGAAGATATTTTCTTATTCCGTCTCACACAGGCAACACCGTGATGGACCTATAATTCCTCTTTTTACAAGATTCTCCCAAGTCAGAACCTTTCTGTGTAGAATTAACCACAAAAATGTTTTGACATTCGGCTAGTGAGAAGTCGCCCAAAGTTTGTTCCAGGTCGGGTCATGGATTTCGAGATTTTATGTTCTGAGGTAAACCTTGGCTTCTTTGAGGTTGAAATCACCTCCTTCTTGATGCCCCCATCGGAGTTGATCTTGGTCTTCATTTGCCAAAATTTGTCTTTTGTTCAGTTCCTCTGTAATCTCTTGAATCTCTAAATCTCTTAAATTTTCTTGGCATAGGATGTCAAGGTTCCATGTTCTCCACTTGTTGTTTGCTAGTTCTAGAGCCCAAAAATGGTGGACTTCTCTGTATCCATGTCACTTCATGGCTTCCTGAAGACTTCTCCATTCTAGTTTATTTCATTTTGATTGTTGTGCTAGGCATCCTCCCAGAATAGGGAATTCTTTCTGTTTCTTACTTCCCAAAAGTTGTGTTTTTGGATTAGTTCCCTGTTGTTCCATGTCAAGTTCCATATAGCTGACCCTTGGATTGAGCCCGTGAGCCTTACTAGGTTTTTTAATTGACAATCAGGCGCGTATTTCACTTTCCATAATTTTGCCCATGGTGTTTCCCCTCTTGTAAATCATTTCCACCACAATTTTTCTCCGTTTTCTCTATTAATTATCTCTAGGTCTTGTAACCCAAGGCCTCTAGCCAGCTTATATTTACAGATTGTGTTCCACGCCACCAACATCCATTTTCTTTTTTCCTCTCCCCTTCGCCATAGGAAGTTTCTCTGTATATCCTTTATCTTTTTTAGCACCCCTTTAGGCATAGGAAGAACATATAACATGTATCTCGGGATAGACTGGAGCACCAACTTTACAAGCACCAACCTTCTCAACAAATTCAGTGCTCTTACCGTCCATCTTTTGACTTTGTCTTCTAGGGTGGAGTGAACATTTTCCCAATTGGACTTTTTCTAGGCTTGTGCTGTTAAGGACATACCTAGATATCGGGATGAGAGGGATTTCCTCTAAAAACCTAGGATAGCTAAAATATTTCTCTGGATAGCAATGTGAGTGTTGAAAAATAAAATCATAGAATTTGACAGGTTTAGCTACATACCTCGTGCTTTCATGAAGGTATCTAGAATGATTTTAAAATTGCAAGCCTCCTTAACGGTGGGTACACCATGCAGAATAATGTCGTCCACAAATTGTTGGTGAGTGTTCGTTTGAGCATTGTCGTGCAACTTCAACCCTGTTATATCCCCTTTTCTACTGGTCACTCCTATTTCTCTTCTGATCCCTCCATCATTAAGATAAAAAAGAATGGAGATGACTAGTCCCCTTTCCGCATTCCCCTAGACGGGTATAATGGTTTTGATGGGGCTCCATTAAGAAGAAACGAAAAACTGGGTGATGAGACCATTGTCATGATCCAACTAATCCAATGCTCATCGAAGCCAAATACCTGTAACACCACGTCCATGTATTCCCAGCTAATCTTATCATAAGCCTTTGATAGGTCTAACTACATTATCATACCCACTTTTTTCTGGGTCTTCAAAGAGTGAGTCACTTCGTGCACCATGATTATATTTTCCAAGATCTGTCTTCCTTCCACATAGCCTGATTGTTCCTCCGAGATTAGATATGGAAGAATTGTTTTCAACCAATTAAGAACTGCCTTGGATATGTTTTTATAGACAACGTTGCATAGAGCTATAGGCCTGAATTTTTCAAGGTTACTTAGTAGATCTTCCTTGGGAATAAGGGATATAAACATTGAATTGAGAACTTTAAGAACTATTTTTGATTCTTGAGAGTCTACAACCACCTCATATATATCCTTTTTGATAGTTTCCCAAAAATATTTAAAGAATTCTATTGTGAATACGTCTGCTAGGTCCTTATAATACTAGTGATTCCCCCATTGCTATTGTTGTTGTATCCCTTATTTTTATTGTTGTGCCCTTATTGTCCCCGTATTGTTATTATTGTGCCCCATAGAATTCCTCTATTGTTATTTTTGTGCCTTTATATTATTATTGTTAGGTCGTCTTGGCTATATTGTGACCCCATAGACTCCTATAAATAGAAAGGAGGTTTTGTCATTTGAATCATCCAAGAATTGTTCATTTGTGTAATGTAAAGGATTTCCCCCCCTAGATGAGGCTTAATTCTAAGGCGTTGATCTATCTTTTCTATCTTTTTTTGAGTTAGTTTCATAAAATTTGGTATCAGAGCATTGATTCTAGGGTTTCACTGCTCCAAACAGGTCATCGTGGAATTTTGCTATAACTTTTTTCTGTGACATTTCAGAAGCTAAAACAAAAACCCGAGATATGATCTAAGGAAGTTATGGTTTTTGCAAGCTCCAAAATTTCATCTAAAACAGGCCATCATGGAATTTTCATTATAAATCTTTCGCTACGAAGTTTCAGAAACTAAAAACAAAACCCATTTGAGAAGAAATAGGTCTGAACATCGACTCTGAATTTCAGATCCCGTCTCGCTATATTTTTGGAGATATAATATGAGGAAGTTAGGATGTTTGCAGACCCCCAAATTACATTCCAAACAGGTCACCTTGGGAAAATCGTCATAACTTTCGCTCTAAGCATTAGATTGAATTTTCGTAAGATGTTATAGAAAAAGGACGGACTGTCATTTTTTGGGTATCATTTTCAGAATCTAAGGTTAAAACAATGACCTGCAACATGTTGTACAAGTTCGCTCTACTGAACCAGTCTATAATCATGTCATCGTGGGAGATTTGGCATAACTCTTCATTGGAGAATCCAATATTGTTCAAACTTGTGGGGTTAGAAATATTACTCAGAGGGTTACTGCAGGAAGAAATTTCAGACCTTGGAGATCCAAAGTTACAGAGATACATCAGATCCAATATTGAGATCCTACAAAGTGAAAAAAGGTGTGTAGTTTTTTTTAAATTTTTGCATAAGCTTGGTTTGAAAAATTATTTTGAAGGAATTAAAAGGGCATAGTGAAGCATTATTATCGGTAATTGATGCCCCAAAGAAAGTAAATGGAAACACCTAATAAGCAACCTGAAAGCTCTAGCATGACTCATAAAGAAGAGGAAGAAATGCAACATGATATATCAAAATTACGAGACCAAGTGCAACAAATTTTACTCACACAAAAAGAAACAAAAGCTAAGATGGATGGTTTAAAGAAAGACATAGAAGCTAATATATATGGTGTGGAAGCTAAGATGGAAGGTTTAAAGAAAGGTGTGGAATCTAAGATGGGTGGCCTAAAGAAAGGCGTAGAAGCTAAGATGAATGACATGGAAGCTAAGATGGACGGCGTGTAAGCTAATATAGACGGCATGGAATCTAAGATGGATGGCATGGAAGCTAAGATGGATGATTTAAAGAAAGGAATGGAAGATTTGAAGACATATTTGACAAATTTTCTACAAGAAATGCTTACTAATGGCGAAAGGGTAGTAAAGGAAACTCATGATGAGAACAAAATAAATGTTAATCATGATTTCATAGACTCTAACATTGGATCAAAGAACCACCATGTTCCAAAGATTGATATGAGGAAGTTTGATGGCAAGGATCCTAGAACATGGATACTACAGATGGAGCAATTTTTCGATCTCCACAATGTGCAAAACACACAAAAGGTACGCATTGCAACTTTATATTTGGAACCAAATCAGTTTGTATGGTATTGATGGCTTTGCTCTCATAAACAAATTGTCATTTGGGCTATTTTTATGGATGAAATGATAGCACATTATGAGGATACAAAAAGCAACACTTTTTTTAGCCAATTGATGAATCTCAAACAAAAGGGTTCAATGATGGTGCACATTGAGGACTTCCAAAAATTGAATATAAGGGTAAAAGATATTCCAGAGGAGCATAGGATTGATGTGCTCATATGGACTTTAAAAGATAACATCCAACATGAGGTTCGCCTTTGGGAACCAGATTCATTGGAGAAGGCATTCAGGTTGGCAAGAAAAATGGAAAGCAAAATTACGGCAACAAGGAAGCCTACCACTCACAATCATAAAGATGTAAGTGTTACTGCCCCTAGCCATTCACAACCTACAAAATTGACATGACAACAATTGGAAGAAAAAAGAGGAAAAGGGCTTTGTTACAGTTGTGATAGCAAATACACTAAAGGTCATAAGTGTGTCGAGAAGATATTATTTTACATAGATTGTGAAGAGGAGGAAGAAAAGGAATAAGCAACGTCAAAAGAAGAGGATATACACCAGGAACAAACCCTAGAAAAAGAAGAAATGAATCCGACCATATCTTGTAATTCATTGGTTGGAATTACCACTCCTCAAACTATCAAGGTAGAAGGGCATATCAAGAAGAAAAAGGTAATAGTGTTGATTGATTCGGGAAGTACCCATAATTTTATTCATTGTAAGATAGCCAAGGAATTGAATTGCTTTCTATATCCAGAACCAGAGTGTCAAGTGATGGTTGCAAGTGGAGGAACCATAAATTGCTCAAGAAAGTGCCATAATATCAAGCTATCCATGGGAGAATATGTATTGAATAGCCCAATGCTTTCCATTCCTATGGGTGGTGCTGATGTTGCACTAGGAGTCCAATGGCTACAATCCTTGGGTACAATAGCTTTTAATTTTCAAGAAATTTCATGCAATTCTCTTCAGAAGGAAAGGAAGTTGAATTAAGGGGTATCACATGGAAACTAGGAAAGATAATCAACTCGAACGGAATGACAAAGCTTCTAAAGAAAGAACAACAAGGCATAATTGCACAATTATGTTTAGTAGAGGCTCCACATCAAAATCATCCATTTCTCCATATCTCCAAAAAGTCTTGGACAATCATTCCAAGGTATTTGAGACTCCCAAATGCCTCCCACCTATTCATGATCATGATCATGCTATTAATTTGATTCCAGGGACTGTTCCTCCAAACATCAGGCCTTACAGATATCCCTATGTCCAAAAGAGTGAAATTGGACATATGCTTGCAGAAATTCTAGAGGCTGGTATAATTCAACCTAGTCAAAGTTCTTTCTCTGCTCCAGTAGTACTGGTCCACAATAAGGATGGATCATGGTGCATGTGTCCAGATTATAGGGAGCTCAACAAGCTCACTATTAAAGATAAATTTCTTGTTCCTGTCATTGATGAATTATTGGATGAATTGCATGGATCAATTTACTTCACCAAGTTAGATCTTCATTCAGGATATCATCAAATCAGAATGAAGACTGAAGACATTCAAAAAACAACATTTAGAACCCATGAGGGTCATTATGAATTTTTGGTCATGCCTTTTGGCCTTACTAATGCACCTTCTACATTTCAAGGTTTGATGAATTGCATTTTCAAACCCTTCCTTAGAAAATTTGTGTTAGTATTTTTTGATGATATACTAATCTACAACAAGTCTTGGAAGGATCATGTCCAACATGTTGACATGGTGCTCAAACTATTGGAGGAGAAACAATTATATGCAAAAATCTCCAAATGTTCCTTTGGAGTACAAGAGGTGGAATATCTGGGTCATATTGTATCTCATGAAGGTGTTAAGGTAGACCCTAGAAAAATTAAAACCATTAAGGAATGGAAAATCCCAACATCCATAAAGCATCTATATGATTTCTCCAGTTGACAGGGTATTATCGCAATTTTGTTAAGAATTATGGGGAGAATAGCAGCACCTCTAACAACATTATTGAAGAAAGATGCATTTTTGTGGACTCCAAAAGCAATGAAGGCCTTTGAACATCTTAAAGAGATAATGTGCCAGGCACCAATATTAGTTACATTGAACTTCACAAAAACCTTTATTGTCGAATGTGATGCCCCAAGAAATGGAATTGTTGTTGTTTTAATGCAAGAAGAAAGACCCATTGCTTTTGAAAGTCGTCCAATCAAAGGAAAGTATTTACACAAAGATATTTATGAGAAGGGAATGTTGGCAATACTACATGCACTTAAGAAATGGCGACCCTACCTAATGGGAAGACACTTCAAGGTAAAAAAAATCATGATAGTCATAAATATTTTTTAGAACAAAGATTATCTTCAGAAGAGAAGCAAAATTGGGTCACAAAGATGTTGGGTTATGACTTTGAAATCATCTAAAAAAAGGGAAGTAAAATGTTGTGGCAGATGCACTCTCAAGAAAGGATGAGGATGTAGAGGAATTTCTTTGTGCCATTTCTATTATCCAACCAGATTGGATAAACGAAGCAAGGGATGAATGGAAGAATGACGAGGAAGTGCAGGCACTCATTCAAAAGATACAACAAGATCCCAGTACATCTGATACATTTAGCTGGTGGTACAAGGATCGGCTATACCTATGTAAGAATTCCCAACTCAAACAAAAGATTCTTAGGGAATTGCACACCTCTCCCTTAGGAGGGCACTCAGGATTTCTAAAATCCTACCATAGGGTTAATAAGGATTTTTTTTTGGATGGCCTTAAATCTGATATTCAAAATTTTGTGGTGGAATGTTTGGTTTGCTAACAAAATAAAGTTGAAACAATTAAGACCCCAGGACTATTACAACCTTTATCCATTCCAAGCCAACATTGGGAGGAGGTTTCAATGGATTTTATCACAGGTTTACCCAACTCCGAAGGAAAGAGTGTTATCATGGTGGTAGTTGACAGACTTACCAAGTATGCACACTTTTGTGCATTATCTCATCCATTTAAAGCGAGTACAGTTTCTACTGCATTTATGGAAACAATTCAAAAGCTACATGGAAACCCAAAGATTATTGTAAGTAACAGAGATCCCATTTTCATTGGAAATTTTTGGACAAAATAATTTTCTTGTCTTAGTACTCAGTTAGCTCATAGCTCATCTTATCATCCTCAATCTGATGGGAAAATTGTGATAGTAAACATATGTTTGGAAGGATATCTTCATTGCTTTGTATCTGATAAACAGACACAATGGGTGAAATGGTTGCCTTTGGCTCAATGGTGGTATAACACTTCCTTCCATACTGCAACAAAAATGACCCCATTTATGGCACTTTATGGATGTCATCCACCATCCATCACATCATATTTAAGAGAAAATTCTAAGGTTCAAGCAGTGGAAGATCACATCGAGCATCAACAACAAGTTCTCCAACTCTTAAAGGATAACCTCACCTTGGCGCAAAATAGAATGAAACAGCAGGCAGGTCAACATCGCAGTGAAGGAAGTTTTAATGTAGGTGATTGGGTATTCCTACGGATACAACCATATAAACAAATGTCCCTCAAGCAAGCTAAGAAGGATAATAAATTATCACCAAAGTATTATGGTCCATACAAGGTGTTGCAAAAGATAGTTACTATGGCAAACAAATTGGAGCTTCCTGCAGCTTCCCGAGTGCACCCAGTTTTCCATGTTTCATGCTAAAAGAAGGTTATACGTGACAAGATTCTAGTTCAAACAATATTGCCAGAACTTGATGAGGAAGGAAAAATCATATTAGAACTTGAAGAAGTCAAAGAAACAAGAACTTGACAGTTATAAAATCGATCAATTTCAGAGATCAAGTGGAAGAACTTACCCTTTGAAGATTCCACATGGGAGGATGAGAATTTTATACGAAAGCATCCATAACTACTCAAGCGTTGAGGACAACACTTTTTTGAAGGAGAGGGGCATGTTAGGTCCCTATAAAATTAGTGATTTCCACATTACTATTTTCATTGTATCCCTTATTGTTATTGTTGTGCCCCTATTGTCCCCATATTGTTATTATTATGTCCCATAGAATCCCACTATTGTTAATTTTTGTGCGTTTATATTATTATTATTAGGTCAACATGGTTATATTGTGACCCCTTAGACTCCTATATATAGTAAGGAGGTTTTGTCATTTGAATCATCCAAGAATTGTTCATTTATGTAATGTAAAGGAGGTTTCCCCCTCGAAGAGGTTGAATTCTAAGGCGTTGATCTATATTTTCTATCTTTTTGTGAGCTGGTTTCATAACAACATCTAGCCTAGGGGCTTTCCCATTCACCATTTCATTCACTACCAAAGCCACTTCCTTATAGATATTGGCTTATTTAGGTTTTTGTTGTGTTCCTCAACGAGCACCTTCGGGTATGCCTTACAATCCTTTGAATATCTTCCCCTCTCTGCACTTGGGGCTCTTCAACTATTTTTTGAAAGTGTTGGACCAAGACCTTGATCGGTGAAATAATTTTGTGTTTTTCTTCCCCTCCTTGAGCCATAACACTCGATAATTCTACCTCCAAAGGATTTCCTCTTGTTTGCATCTCTCCTCCCACTTCTTTAGTAATGCCATCATTTATTTTTTCTTCCCTCTGAGTACCCATTAGAGATCAGCCGTTGTTGTACTGCTTTTGTTTTCTGTTCCAGTTCCCTTTTCTCCTAAAATATGTTTCCAAATTCCACCTTGTTTCATTGCTTTAGTTTCATTTTTATGTGTTTTAACCTGCCTTTTAGAGTGTACATCTTCAAGCCTCTGTCTGGTATGTTTTACTTCCAACATGATTTGATATTCTCCATGAAGTTAGGATGGTCTAATAAAAATGCTTCAAATCAAAAGGGCTTATTTTTGGGAGTTCCTGTTAATTGCCTCATTAATATCACTGGCCAATTGTCAGATCCCCCATAGGGAAGGATATTTGTTGTCGCATCTGCTCCTCTCATTAGTAGATCTTCTGATATTAAAACTTGTCAAGCCTGGACGACACTTGATGTTGCCCTTTGTGCTTATTACTCCAAGTGAAGCATCCATTCACAGTTTCCATATCAATAAGTTTGGCCTCCTCAATGAATTTCTGAAATGCTTGTGAGTCTCTGTCTATCCTTCTTTAGCCCCTTTTTTTTTCCAAAAGAGAAGTTATCATGTTAAAGTCCCCCCCACCACCCAAGGGAGGTGCCCTATCCTCCTTTTTATCCTTCTTAGATCTTGCAACATCTTGATCTTCTCCTTAAGCCTTTGAGGCCCGTACACAGTAGTGAAAACCATTGTGCTAGGTGTGCCTATAACCTACATTTCTACATATAGATATGATCTATTAGCTTCAAAGTCTATGAGGATAAATGAATGGGGGTTCCAATAGATTTCAAAACCCCCTGCCGAGACTTGTGCTTCCACCTCCATTGATTCATACTTTCTTCCTAGTTTCCTACTTAACTCATTTATTTTCCCTACTGAGAATTTCGATTCCTAAAGAAGAAAGATATCATATTGTTCCATTTGAATCTTTTTTTTAACAATCTTTGTTTCCTTGAGCTACTAATACCTCTAATACTCCAATATAAAACTTTCATGATTTACCCCCTCGGTTTCTAGTGGTGTTTGATCTAGTCGCACAACGCCATGAATTTGCATGAAGGCTTGCATCTTGAGATCGATGATCAATTCCATTGGGATTACTTCCATTTTTGGCTTACATGGTCCTGTAGATCCCTTTGAATTTTTGTTGTTGTTGTTGTTAGTCCATTGGCTTTTCTTTTGGGTCCCTATCTTCATTCGTTCTCTGTCCTTTCCCACCTACCTTTGTTAAGCACTAGACTTCTCTGACATACCTTCTGTAGGGCCATGTGCTCTGAAGCCCATCCAAATTCCCTTCCTTTGTACATGACAACATTTCTATAGGAGGGAGCCTTGCTCCTTCCTCCTCTGGAGGCCATTTGAATCAAACCCTAGTTGTTTTTGCTCTAAAAATCGTAAGAATTTTCGACACCTCAAGAGAATTAACCCAAATAAGGATCTATTTGATGATGAAGATAGTGTAGAAGAGAAAATAGAAGTTGCACAACAAAGGGAAATTAAAAAAAGGTTCTTAAAGGAAATATGGATGGAAATCCATTCTTGGAAGGTAAGTCAAATTTTAAGGAACCCTCTTCCATTATTGTCAACAAATTCTTATAAGAAATAGTTAAAGCTAAGGGGTTACTATTGACTTCTAAAAAAGAGTTAGTAGAGAGGTAGGGTTAGAAGAGACATGCAAGGAAAGAGGAATTTAATAAGGAAAAAAAAATTAAATATTAAGAATAAATAAATAATATTTATGGATGTGATTAAATTGAAAGAATCTCAAAAGAAAATAAAAAATCATCTTAGGAGGTCCCTCCCTTAGTGGAATTAGATCTCATCGAAGAGTTCCCTTCCCTTAGTGAAATTAGATCATGTAGAAGTGTTGGAGGGGGTAAATGAAGTAGATGATATTATAGATGGACATAATATCCATCTTATGGTGTTGATAAATAAGAATGGTTTAAGGAAAAAACACTTAGGAGAATCTATCCTCATAGTTGAAAGGTGATGTTTGTGTAAGAGGCAAATTTTCATTCCAAGGAAGAAAGAGGTGAAATCCACTAATAATGTCGGTGGTATGTATTATTATAATGATAATTTTTTTCTTATACTAAATAAAAATTATCCCCTAAGTTCATCCATGAAGAAATGTGTAGTAATGGAGGAAGAGAGATAGAGGGTGGCATTGGCATGGATTTAAGTAGAATCTAAGGGGACCTAGTAGCATATCATATATTTTTGATGCAATGAAAAAAATAGCAAAGTGGTGTTATCTAAAATAATTACTATTCAAGAGGTCCTTAGAGCAAGAAAAATCCTCTCTAAGGTTGTAAATTGATTTTGCTCTTTTATAATATAACGGGCTTATGATGGGCCATAAAAAATACTCTAACGAGGTTGGTTGCAAATAATAATAAAAAGGTGATACTAGTTCAATAATTGATCACGAAGACCAATAAGGAAAATTATTTTTAAAGTCTACCCTACACAAGCAAAGTTTGAATCTCTAAGTTCCTCAAGGAAATTTGGGGGTCTACTGGTTGGATGGCATAAGACCCTACAAATAAGGAATGTCCCTTTTCTTTGTTCTGGTATTTGTATGGAATTTTTTCATCCATACTTAGGTAAACTCTTTAGTTTTAGCAATGTCTATGGTCCTTTAATGGCAAGGCAAACATTTTGGGACTCTTCCTTTGCGAGTTTGGAATTAAGGTAGGATATTTTGATTATGGGAGGTGACATGGATTTTATTTCGAGACAAGAAGAGACAAGGGGGGGAGCTGGTAAAATGCATTCTTTGGCATATATCATGCTTTAGAAGATTGATGATATGGGACTTTGTAATATAAAGGCTTTGGTTTTGAAGCTGACATGGAGGAACAATAAGGATGGGGATGGAGCCATCTCCAAGACATATTATATAGGTTTCGAGTCGTAGAGCAATTTTTTTACAATATGGGAAGTATTATATCTTGGGTAGGTGAAGTGGGGACATCTAATAATGTTCTTATCTCTTTTCAAGTAACAAATTTTATGTTGATGGGGTGGATCTTTTTACATTAAGGAACTTTATACAAATAAATATGAATATTGGGATGAAGAGTGGCAAGGGTATTTTTGTCATTTGATCATCAATCCACTGGTTTATATATAACTCTCAAGTTAGGGATGATGGTTCTAGTCATGGAAGGAGCCTAACATGATTGAGGAGATGGATTAGGTTATTGGGTTCATCAAGGTATGTTGCGATCTAGAATGTGAAGGTTCTGTTGGACATTATTTTTTTCTTCCCAAGGAATGTCTACCAAATATGTAGTTTAGTTTCCACTATATGGGAGAAATTATGTAAGCATTTATTCTTTGATCTTAGGTTCAGGGTGAACTTTGAACCACCACTACCTTCATTGTTGAGAGGCTTGAAATTGTAACATACCCCCATCCACCCATAGCTCATACTAGGGGTAGAAAAGGGTGTTATTATGGAAGACCTGAACTCCAATGTCCTGTTATGGAAATGGGGTCTAAAATTTTCGTCATTTTTCAAACTTCTCAAAACATAGGATAAACATCATTTTTTTGTTTGTCTTGTCAAGATATCTCAGATGATATAAAATTTTCCCCAATCTAACTCCAGGATGAAAATATTAGGCCAATGACTTCTCACCACTTCACCACGTTCTGCAATATGACACCCGTGTGGTCCCCACATGGTGTCCATGTGGCATACCATCTTAATACCATGTTGTCCCTATGTCTGGCCTGTATCACAGTGGCATCACTATGGAATCACCCCATGGCATGCCACCTGACCTTGCCCCATATAGTCCTCCTTATAATCATGCCTAGGTTGGACAAACATTTCTTTTACCATTAAATACTACAATGATTTTATGTCCAAACTAATTTACCTTTTGGACATCACCTTAACGTATTCTTCTAATTCTCTGAGGACATACCCCCTCACCATCGTTTTTTGGAAAAACGTCTCCATCTCCCAGGACATAAATTCCTTGATCTTTATCACTACACTCCGTTGAAAACCATCAGGGTGATGTTAGCCTAGGGAGACATAATTCTCAAATACTCTGGTATTAGAGTCCTGCAACATTCCTAATGGCTAGTTTAACCCGATCCTTTTCAACTCTGGAAAGACATGTTGTTACTGAAGTAGATTCTAGATCTTTTGAAAAGGAAATCGAGTCTAAAAAGGAATTAGAGATAGTAGAAAATCCTGAAAGTTGGAATCCTCCAACTCTTCATGCAACTGATGTTTATAAAACTCCTCTCTCTAATATCTTTCAGAAGAAAATGCTTTTAAAGGAAGTGGAAGTTAAAATCAAAATCTCAGGTCCGTCTGTACAAATTGTGTCTCTCTCTTTGTTTACCACTGAAGAAATCAAAAAATTTCGCCAATATGCAAAAGACAAAAAATATTCCTATTTACATTTTGGAGGTATAAGAATAGGTTTGGCCCCTTTGTTTAGACATGGCTTAAATACTCCATGCATGTCTGAAGTTTTTGATACTAGACACCAGAACTATGATCATGCTAGAATAGGTACCATTGTTGGTAACCTATCTACTGGTTGTCAATATGGAACGATTTTTCCTGATTACTCTATTAGTCTTACGGATCCTCATCTGAAGGATTGTTGGAAACTTATGGTAGGAGTTCAAGGATTACAGATGGTTGATGAAAGTGAATATTTATCTGTAATAATTCATACATCCTTCCAGTTGACTAATACAGTCCATCCAAAATTAAAACAGCCAGTGCTCAGAGATTGTGTGTCAGTTGGTTTAAACAATGCACAAGTAGAGGGAGTGTCTTATGATTCTATAGGTTTACCAAACGACTGGTATTTTCAATACAAGTCTTTAGCCGATGAAAAGAAACTAGGAAGCCTGAGAAGAAGAGCTTCATTGCAAGAAGGTAAAATAAGAATACTTCAAGAAAAGCCTGCCATCTCGCGACCCATCATTCATCCGAGAAAATATGCATTACCAGTCTCAGAATCTACAGAATCTTCTGCCCAAACAGCCAGCACTTCTAGTCAACCTATGTTATCTTCAAATGAATTGTATATACCTGAAGTCAAGCCTTTTCTTGTTGTAAATAAGATGTTTAGAATTTCTGATTCCCAGATAGCCCCAGTTGAAGAATGGCAATATGCTAATCGTCGCTTTGTAAAAGGAGGCAAATGGCCACCAAAGACGAAATTTTGTACTACTTCATCCTCCTCAAAGCAACCTCCTACAAGAGTTGATTGTGCCCCTTTAGTTGAACACAACTCCTCAAATCCAAATGATTTAGACCAGTTGTATCAAATTGGTAATTATATTACCACATGGTGTTCTTATGCTGAAAATGCTATAGATGATCTGGGTGCACAAAATGAGCTCATCCTAGCCAATCTCAAGCTCTTACATGATGAACAACAAGAAGAAAGAGCTGAGAAAGAGGCAAGGATGCAGAAAAAGGAAAGAAGAAGAAAATCTAAAGCAGCTCAAAGCTCAAAATTTTCTATAGATATGTCGACCCCAAATTTTTGGGATTTAGAAGAAACAGAAGCTAGCACCTCTGAAACACCTTTCAGACCAATGAAAATAGAGTCTATTCCAGAGCAGCCAAGAAAAACAAAAGCAGAAATAGTGACTCTTGAAAATGCAGCTTCTAAGTTTCCATCTTTTATCATGCCATCAATCCAAAAAGCAAATTTTGTTAAAGAAGTCCAAAAATATCCTAGAATAGAAGAAGATCTGTTTGCTTCTAATTCTAGCGGTTATATTTTGGATTTGGATAAATCAACAAATCCAGCTGAATCAATTCGAATATGGATCGGAGCATTATACCAAATGCAAGTAACCACAAAGCTCGATAATATGTCCATATTTGTTCTAGCAGAGAAAAGAATGGCCGGAATAGTTTATGACTGGTGGATTGGACCTCCTGAGTCAGAACGACAAGCAGTAATTGCAGCAGGACTTTCTACTCTAGAGGTACTACTGAAAACACAGTTTGTCCCCGAGCTGATAGATGAGAAGAAGCAAATCATTACAGACCTTGCTAGAATGGAACTGAAAGATTTAAAATACCTTGAAGCCTTTGGTCAAGATTTTATGGCCAAAGTTTACAAAGCAAATCTTTCAAATGATTCAGTTCAAAAAATTTCTTTTCTGTCAAAATTACCAGGAAATCTAGGAGATCTGATTTCTAAAGATATTGAGCTTCAAAGCAAAACAATAGATCAGATTTACTAGATAGATCTTTTATTCAGGTGTAAAGAGAAAGTCAAATATCTCTGTTGGCAAAAACAAGCACATGACATAACTCCCAGTGCCAATGTTTGTCGTGCTGCTTTGCCATGGACACCATTTAAGAAAAGGAGAAAATATAAAAGGTATGGGAAATTCAAGACCAAGAAAATTGCAAATCCCAAATGACCTTTTAAAAATTTCAGATTTCTAAAGAAGAGGAAACAGCCGAGAACCAAAAACAATTGTTGTTTCATATGCAAACAGGAAGGACACTATGCTCGTGCTTGTCCAAAAAGCACATCCGGTAAATTGAAAGCATGTGTAGATATTGAAGAATTTTGTGATGATTGGTCTGTTGTACAATCAGAAGAAGAACCATCAGATGTATATATGTTAACTGATGCTTCTTTTTCAGAAGATGAAGAATTAATCAATTCTATTCAGAAAATGAATATTTGTTATGATTGTTCTACTGATGAATTTTCAGTTGAAGATGAAGAAGAAGAACTTCATTACAGTGAAGAATTTGAGACTGACACAGACAATGTTGAAAACAGTGAAACAAAATCTTTATGTTGGTCTCTCCCACCAGAGAAAGACAAAGGAAAACAGGTTATCCCTATTCTCCCTCAGTTAAACTCTTTTTGTCCATATCAGAAAAATATTGGACAAACATCTTCAATGCCAGTTCCTGAATTCGACCCACCAGCAGAACAAACTTTTTTGAAGAAAATGTTGAAAACAAATAATCTTTTGTATATACCAGTCTCCATGCAGGTTAGAAATAGTTGGATAGATCTTGATGCATTTATTGATACCGGTGGCTCAAACAATCTTGCCAGACCATCGTTGTTTAAAGGATTATGGAAACCTCTCCAAAATATCCTGATTTTAGAAACAATCGGAGGTACAGTTAATCTTACTCACTATGTGGATAATATCTCTTTAAAAATAAGTGGGAAGATTGTCAAGATATCTGCCATACAGCATTACGACCCATCTGCCAGTTTAATTCTGGGTATGCCATTTATTAATTCTGTTTTGCCCATGACTATTAGCGAAGATAAAGTTATCTTCAATTTCAAAAAACAAGCAATCTCTATTCCGAGATTAAAATTTGCAGACTCTGAAGTAAGAAGAGAAAGCCAGAAGAAGACCAGCACAAGAAAGCCAAAAAATGATTCCAAAGATTGGCAGAAAGTACTGCAAATTTATGAAGAAAAGGAAGCTCTCAAAACAAAACAAAAAGCAGCAATAGATCCGCAATGGACTCAGGAACAAATCTCTATATATCAGCGGTTAGTTAAAAGCTGCTCAGAAGACCCTCAGAAGTTTTGGGAAAAGGAGAGCCCTAAGCAAGAAATTGTGACTATGCATGATAATGGAGTGAAAGGTAAGTTAATTCCTTGTACTCCTTCTGATGAACAAGAAATCAAAAAACAGATTGAAGAATTGTTGAAGTTGAGATTGATTGAACCGAGTGTTTCCCATTATTCATGTTCTGCATTTTTGGTCCGCAATCATTCTGAAATAGTTCGAGGTAAAGCAAGAATGGTGATTAATTACAAGCCATTGAATGCAATCACTCAAAGCTTTCATTATCCTTTACCTCGTCAAGAAGTAATAATGCAGAAAATTCAGAAGAGTAAAATCTTTAGTAAATTTGATATGAAATCTGGTTATTACCAGATTCAGATTGAAGAAGCAGACAGACATAAGACAACATTCACATGCCCTGCAGGATTTTTCCAATGGAGAGTTGTTCCATTTGGATTAAAGAATGCTCCTGCTTTCTTCCAGAAAAGAATGGATTTTATATTTGGTAAGTATGATTTTATCATAACTTACATTGATGATATTTTAATCCATAGTCCAGATTTACAAACACATTTGGCTCATCTAGAAATATTTTTTCAAGAAGTTCAAGCTCATGGTATTGTCCTCTCAGAAAAGAAAATGGTGTTATTCCAAAATGATATTGATTTCCTTGGAATTCATGTAATCGATGGACATATACAGATGCAACTGCATGTGCTAACAAAGCTTGCTGAGTTCCCTGATGAACTCAAAGATACCAAAATGATTCAGAGATTTTTGGGTGTTTTAAATTATATCCATAAATACATTCCCAGGCTATCTGAAAAAACTGCTCCTATTCGAAAGCATTTAAAATCAGGTTGGTCTAGTCAAGCCACTGCCGCTGTCAAAAATCTCAAAGAAGAATGTAAGTCCCTGCCAAAATTGCAGCCTCCAGGAGAAGGATTGTTAATTTTACAAACAGATGCCTCAGATGATTTTTGGGCAGCTGTTCTTTTTGAAAGAAAGGAGGAAAACAAAGAAGAAGAATTATGCGCCTATGCATCAGGAGAATTCCTCCCCAATCAGAAAAATTATTTTGCTGCTGAAAAAGAAACTCTTGCAATATTTAATGGCATTCAAAAATTTGAATTGTATCTTGCGCCAAGAAAATTCTTGATTAGGACTGACTCAATGAATTTTAAATATTTCTTGTCAGCAAAATTATCAAGACAGATGGCAAGAGGAAGATTATTATCATGGCAAATTTGGTTCCAGCAATATGATTTTGATGTAGAATGGATTCCTGGAAATTCTAACTATATTGCCGATGCTCTTACCAGGGAAATGAATAAAGCTCATAGAATTGGCCGCAATTGGACAGAAGTCAGAGGAAGTATTTTTGATATTCCAGATCAGCTAGACAATCTTGTTACTTTGGAAAAAAGGTTCAAAATTCTCGAGAAGCATGTGGAAGATCTTTGTCTAGAAATAAAAAAGGTAGTTGGACTCAGGCTTCGAAGAAACCAGTGGATTCAAAAATGTCAAGCCTGGCAATCAAAGAATATTGGCACACTTCTTGGATTGGATCCTGAATTGGTAAAAGTATACTCTTTACCAAATATGAAAATCAAATTATATTTCAGAACACTTGATGATTTATGGTCCATATAGTATACTCAGTCTATGATTTGGGTCTTGCAAATTTTAAATTATTATCAAATGATTGGTTGTATTGATTTTGCACTTGAAATCTTTACAAGTGCTAAGATGATGGACCTTGATGATGTTAACATCAAGATAGAAGTTGGCCAGTTTTTACAGACCTTAAGAATTCCAGATTTGTTCGAGGAAATGGAAGCATCATATCTACAAAGAAGAGATCCAGATTATATGCATTCAGATACTTTTCCTCAATATGAAATCTTCGAGCCCTTTGCAGATTGGGAAATCAAGAATGGTTACTGCAAGAAGAAATAGGTTGAAAGACAATCTCAATGTGTAGAAAGAACTCTACAGTATATTAAAATCTTTTCTACACCATGGGATTTTAATAGCCCAGAAATAAGGAATGCTATTGAGCCAAACCCCTTTTCACAGGTTTTTGCAAATCAGTTTTCAGAAAGTTCCGCATTTGCAGAAAATGAGGATGAAGTAAATAGAGTTTTGGGCTGGTTAAAAGAATTTCCCATGCAAAAATTGGCTGAAAAAATTCATATTATCAAAAAATTGACCGAATCGCAAGGGAAGTATCCTGTTTTAAAGTTTTCTGTGAATCAAAAGGCACTAATCACAGTTGGAGTAAGTTCAGGAAATTGGACTGCAGATACTATATGTCTGATTAGTCTTTTATTATCAACCAGGGTATGCACAACATTTAATTTTGAGTTTGGATGGCAAGAAAAGGAAGGTGTTAGTGATCACTGCAAAATCTGGGTACAACACACCATCGAAACAGCTACTAGTATGTTCCAGATTTTTAAATGGGAATTATTGGATGGGATAGAACTACCAGTGCTACAGATGACAGCTTTCTCAAAAGCACATAAAGATTCTTTCTTAGATATTGAGATAAATCCTACATCTTACATCAATAGATGGAGAAAGAAAGATGACCCATTCAAGTTACCCTACCAAATCCATCATCCCTACAAAGATCGAATAAAGTTGGAAGTAGGACAGTCCTCTAAAGCAGCTACAGCATCTACAACAACAACATCTTCAAAAGGAAAGGACATTTTGTATTTAGATGTGTACCAAGATGCTCAAGACCCCATCGAG
Source organism: Pinus tabuliformis (assembly GCA_031772625.1). NCBI lineage: Eukaryota > Viridiplantae > Streptophyta > Pinopsida > Pinales > Pinaceae > Pinus > Pinus tabuliformis. The sequence continues at coordinate 848,211,314 of CM062808.1, read as the reverse complement.
CCGGACTATGAAGAAAAATATCTAAAGATAATGGAGGAGGCATATCTGCGAGAGAATCCATCTTCTGACGAGTTTGATGATTATGACTCAGACCGCAGCCCTAAGGGACCATGGTGATAGTCCTTAGATTCCTTGTAAATAGTTGAAAGTTTGAATTATTGTACTGGAATATTGAGTAGACACCATCGGACTATGAAAATGCCGACAGGACCCTCAATTATTTCACTTTGAATTATTGTCCACTTTGAATTATTGTCCATAGTGTGCTTTTGAATTATTGTACTGAAATATTGAGTAGACACCGTCGGACTACGGAAATGCCGACAGGACCCTCAATTATTTCACTTTGTGTCATGTCCAAAAAAAAAAGAGTATAAAATAAGAAATCGGCAGAAGACAAGCACGCGTTGTTGAACTGAGTGCTGAGAAACTCTGAGATTTCTTGTTTTCAGATTGTAATGCTCTGTAAGTTTCCTTTTGAGTTAATAAAAGCTTCACGCACCTTTTTACTCTAAATTGAGTTGTTCGCTTGATATCTTCTTCTAAGTATCAGTAAGGCTGCAACAGAGGCATTAGTAGAACTGCTGAGAGAAGTCCCTGAGGAGAGGACAAGGTGCAGAAGACGCGCATAGCAAGTGCTAGAAGATACTGTCTCAAGGAACTACTTTTATTAGAGGTTGGTTTTCTCGATCTTTTATTATCATACTAGTCCTTGGTTTTCTCGATCTGGAACTACTTTTTAGAGGTTGGTTTTCTCGATCTAGTATTATCTCGCTGGTCCTTGGTTTTCTTGATCCATGTGGCCTCATCTGAGAATGCCACATGTCATTTGTTTTTGGCCCACTTGGCCTTACCAAAGAGCTAATTTTGGGTGCCATGTGTTATGCGATTGTGTGCTACATCACCCTTAGTTCATGTCATCTATCATCGTTGTTATAGGCCATTTTGTCACATCTAGTCAATAGGCCTTCAAATGGATCAATCAACATCCTTTGACACCTTTGTATCATCCTTGCACAAAGTCCTAAGAATGACTCATCCTAATCCCTGAGTTTCTGCCTAAAAACACCTTGTTTCAGTGATTTTAAGGACCAATTCACCCTGGCCTCTTACTAGCTAGCGTTGACTACTAGGTTTCCATACTCTGCACCTGTGTTGATCACTAGCAGGTTGCTCAGTGTTGGGGGTGCAGTGATTCTAGAAATTCAGGAAAACAAAAAAGTATATCGAAGCTTCCTCTTCCAGAGGCTTTCAGGATATGTTGTAACCATTTACCTCATATAAAAGTCTCGAATCCTATCCTATCCTACCTTGGAGTTTTCATCCCTTACCCATTGAGTTCATCCTCCCATCAAGAGTGGATCTCAAACCCATATTGGTAAAAGGATGAGAATTCATGAAGTACCTCCTTCACCTATATATTTACTACCATCCATAGGCATGGGATTGGCTTTTGGAGATTGATTATACCCTTATGATATTGATGTGAGAGATATTTTTCCATTAAATAGGGTGATTAGAGCTGCACTTTATGACAAGGAAAGGACAACTCAACTTGGAGCAGGATCAACACCTATTTTTGGTTTTAAGGCACTCCATTTCTATTAATACAAAGAGTTCTTTGTTTACCTATATATGATGTTATGGTTTCATATATTTCAATATGATGTTGATCTATTGAATAAAGTGATTAGATGATGTTGCATAGGTTTCATAGATCATTGGCTTGTATTATCTGTCTGTGCAAGTTCTAATTATAGCGATCAAAGCTAGGATTGAAGCATTCAAGCCAAAGAAGGAGCAAAGCATATGACAGATTCTATGTAGGATTGATACTATTATCTATTTAATTTAAGGAAAACATTAGTCCCTTTATCTTTCTATTGTTCTAAGTCAGTCCACCAGGCCTAGGGAAGATAATTATGTCCATAGTTGTAGATTCTGCATAACAACCATGGCTTGACCCGACTAGTTCTTGGCCCTTTGTGAAACATGATTTCCCATTATAATTTATATTGGGTATTTTAATGGTTTGTCATCCCCAAGGCCTTATATGGTGATTTTTCTGTCATCTGTCATTCCTCCCTTTTGTTCCTCTACCTCGTCTCCCTGGCCAAAATATTGTGTGCACAAAGGAAAACCCTCAGGGTCTAAATGCCCTCGGGTTTTCCCATCCAACAACTCCTATGGCTCAAGGCACCAAAAAATTAGATTTAAACAAGAGACCACTTTTTGAACATTATCGAGGCCTAGGATTTAGCATTATGGTTATGACCCCTGGTCACATGGACCCTCTCCACTAGTGCCAACACTATCATACCAATGGGATCAGGCTCGACTTTGACTTCCAACACTTAACTTTTCACAATACCTCCTGAGAATTGTTTATATATATATATATATATATATATATATATATATATATATATATATATTAGGCTAGGTTGAGGTGTGATTAATTTGAGGAATGATAGCAATTGAGTGTGTGTGTGTGTGTGTGACACACACACACACACACACAAAAATGTGCTTATAGGGTAACTGTGACACTTAGTCGCTCGTCTATTCCCTCTTGTGACTATACACACACACACACACACTCAACTGCTATCCTTCCTAAGGTTAATCATGCCTTAGCATAGCATAATCCTAACTTATGTAGTTATTTATAAATATATGTAAGTGGCCCTCGCTACTAAGTATAATAGTTATGCATAGAGGCCTATCCCTCCTAAGATTTCAACATATAAATATACATATAGAGGCCTAATGCTCAATTCTTTTTAAGCAATTTAGTAACCATCAAAGATTTACACATCTTTTTGCATTAAAGAAAATAGATTTATTCTTGAATCATTTTAACACGGAGTTACACATATTTGTCACCTTAAACCCATTAAGAAACCTCAAGCTTAGGAATTAAACACAGAGATCAATCCATCCATCAAATAATCACACAAGAAAGAAACAATCCATGTTCATAAAGGAAATTTCATTTCTAGCTTAAATATATGCATGATAACAATGCAAGATATATGTGTGTTTGTACACACACACACACACATATACATGTCATTCAACTATATATAATCATAAGAGAACGCTTATCTTATAAATAAGTATGGTAACTAAAATTGGGACTTCAACTCTCCACCCAATCTTAGTTTGGCTTGCACTATAACCTTTCTAATGGCCAATCACTTCCACGCAAGATTCTAGAGCTTGAAGAGGAGTTCTAAAAGGTATAAAACCAATACTACCAATTGAAACAAGGTATCCAAAGGTCAATCCACCTTTACCCACTAGCTAATCATGAAATCAAATACAACGAACAAAGATCTTTTTCCCTCAGGTGTTCTCAAAATTTCTCCATAGTTACAACACAAGGATTTTAACTACGTCGACATCAATGCAAGGGTTCTTTACAAGCACAGCAAGTCACAACTCGACTACAAGAGAATAATTCCATTATTGCAAGGGAAGTTCCATCATTTTGATAAGATATTGTAGGATCATATATATTACTTCTACAAATGGTTCATTAGTGAGAGAAAACACCAATATTATCACTCTTGGTAGTTCATCAACTCCACAAGAACCTACATGTCTCTCTCCTAGCCAACAAGCTCATCAATCCACAAGTTTCGTCGTGGGTTCATCAATCCCTAAGTAAGCCACTCTCAATGGGTTCATCAAGCTTAAGGAAAGAAACTTATTTGTAATACTCAACCATAAATCTCCCTTGGGTTTCTTTAGCTAGCCTCTACAAGAGAGAATTCTCCCCTTTTGAACTTTCTCTACATCATTTTTTTTTCTCCTCTTGTGAGGAATTTCACCCCCTTAGATCCTTAACTCTCTTTCCCTTCATCCATGAATAATGATCATCCCCCCTGAAAAAAATCCTTCCCCTTTTTCCTTCTCTTCCCTGAGTGGTCTTCCCCACAACTACCACTAACATTATTACAATTGTAATATGGTTTGTGTGGACATGTGCTTGCACTCTTTCCCACACCTACAAATTTTTCGACCATTAGTTTTGTCATGGTGTGTGGTTGTGGGGATACTATTACACCAACTCCCTATGCCACTCCTATATATTTTCCTTGGCTTCCTCTCTCTGCTAACGTAATTCCTTTGATATTTAATTTTTATCCTTCTTGCTTGTAAAGTTCACCAATAAGGGCATGGGATTGTCCATATTTTCTAGCCATATTAAAAAAACATAGTATCCTATTAAAAACACACCAATCATCCTCCATGAATGAAATTTAAAATAATAAAGCCTTCTCCATTTCCCAAGGCAATCTCCCTCCCAATTTCTCAGCCAATTTTAATTATAGTAGAATGATTTTACAATATTTACATTAGGGGAAATAGTCAAGAATTGTCACAAACCCCATTCCCTTGGAGAAACACTTTCCTTGATGTTGTATATTTGAATACAAAAGGGAAAAACATGCTTTAAACCGAGCATACAACTAGTTTGAGCTTTATATACACAACTATGTACAACATTTACAAATTTATTTACTTTTTCTTCAAGCAACAAACAATATTGGATATTTTGCCCACATATGATCAACCATCTCCTATGTGTCTTCCTCGGGCCCAAAGAGCCTCCAATGCACTTTGATTTGCTTGATTACTCGATTCAAGAGTGTGAGTTGTCTCCGATGTAGGATGCATAGAGGTTCCAACTAGATTTCTCCCTTTGACTCTACCTATAGCACAAACAAATAAATTACATGATTAACATCATCTACATATATTTTAAGCAAAGAAACATGGAAAACATCATGAAATTTTATTAATGGTGGCAAGGATAGCCTATAGGCTACTAAACCTTTCCTTTCAAGCACTTGAAATGGCCCACAAAACCATGGTTCCATCTTGGAACATGACCCAATATTTAGAGAGCTCTTCTTGGGTCTAACCCATAGGTAGACATGATCTCCAACTTTAAATTATTTTTGCATTCTATGTTGGTTTGCATAGCTCTTCTATCTATCTTAAGGCACCTTTAGGTTCCTTCTAATAGTATCCATTTCTTCTTCCATTTATTTCAACATATTAGGCATTATATAAATTCTATTCACTGGATCACTCAAGTAGATAAGAGTATTACAACTCCTCTCATAGAAAACCTCAAATGGCCTCATTTTCAAAGATTCTTGGTAGCCATTATTGTAGGAAAACTCCACAAGTGGAAGAAACTCCTCACACTTCCTTGGTTGGTGCATCACATACATTCTAAGCATGTCCTTAAGAAATTTATTTGTTCTCTCTGTTTTCCCATAAGTCTGTGAATGGTATGTTGTGCTAAATTCCAACTTTGTCCCTAGGCCAACAAATAACTCCTTCCAAAACTTGGAAATGAACTTGGTATCTCAGTCTGAGACGATTTTCTTAGGTACTCCATACAATCTCATGATCTCTTTTATAAAGACTTGGGCAAAATCACTTGTTGTATAAATTATCTCTTTATTGCTTGGAGGATTTGCATTTAGGTATATAGTAATAGCTTGAGATTTAATCTAACATTACTAAATGTGTATGGGCCTTCATAAAATTTTTGGATTTTTTTTTTCTTTTGTGTTTGATAATTGAAAACGTCATTCTTGGGGGGTGAATTAAATCTTACTTTGAACCATAATTTGTTTAATTAAGCATGTGTTATGGATGTTGAACCTATTAAGCTCGAGCCAACTTGGAGCAATAATATATCAAGGAAATATTTGTTTCAAATAGGCTTGATAGTTTTTTTATCCACTGGTCCTTTCTACACAAGGTGCTTAGATCGCTTTCCAAATGCATTGGAATTAGATAAAAATGATCTAAAGCCAGTAGATCCTTTCAAGTTTAAGCCATGATGGGATCTCTATTAGGAATTTCAGTATCTAGTGAACGTATATTGATTGAAATATTATGCTTCATAGGAGGTAATTTCCTATGAATAATTTGTTAAGGGTTTGAAAAGAGTTAAGGAATAGGTGGCCAACTATGCAAGAGAAAAACACAGAGAAAGGGATGGTTAGCTAAAAGAAGTGGAGAAAAATCTAGATTCGCTTTTTTATACTAATATGGGATGTTTACTCAGTGATGAGGATAAGGTCATTTTGAAGGATTTGAAGTCAATAAAGACAAAATTGCTTCTAGATAGGGAAAGGGAATGGAGGATTAATATTATTGCTACCTAAATTGAATTGGGGTATCAAAATACCATACCTTTTTCAAAAAATTCCAATCATAGAAAGAATGCTAACTCAATTTGGATACTAACCAATATGGAAGGGAGGAAGGTTATCAAATTTTAAGATCTGGTTAAATTATTCATACAATATTTTGGATGGTATTTAAAGAACTAAATTGGTCAAACATAGAAAAAATACTCAAGGTGGAACCTTATTTCCCTAAACTGGTTGGAGAAGAGGAGAATGTATAGGGTAGTCGCATGGGAGAAAATTATTTATGTTCTTAAAGTCTTTAATAAATATAGAAGTCCAAGCCTAGATGGATAGGATACAAAATTCTATATTGAGCTTTTTGACCTATTAGGTAAGGACCTTCTTAGAGTTGTTGAAGAAGTGAGAACTTATGAGAGAGTGTCTCTATATTTTAATTTCATTTTGATTATTCTCATCCCAAAAGAGGATTGCTCTAAGACTTTTGATGGCTTTAAGCTCATCTCCATATGCAATTGTATTTACAAAATTTATTTCTAAGGTCATTATAGTAAGATTGAAGATCATCCTCATAGAATTAAACTCGCCTTAGTATTTTGGATTCCTGGAAGGGTACTAGATACATGAGGCTATGGGATTAACACAAGAGGGAACACACACTATCAAAACCTGACATGTGCTAGAAAAAATGTTAAAGTTAGATCTTCCTAAGGTATATGATAGGATCTCATGGTTGCACCTTCACTTATTCTTATTTCACATAGGGTTCTTTCTTCCTTTGGTCAAGTGGATTATGGGGTGTGACTACTACCTCTTTTCTAATATTGTTTAATGGATCAACATCAAACTTTTTTAAGTCTATAGGGGGGTTTAGATAGGGCTTCCCACTGTCATTATGCCTTTTTCTTTTCATAGAAAAAGGATTAAGTATATCTACTAGTGAAGGAAAGAGAGTGAGGATAATCAAAGGTGTAATAATAGTAAGATATAAGGTGCTCACACACTTATTGTTTGTAGATGAAGTTCTACTATTTTATTTTGGATTACAAACAGAGGGTTGATGCTTCAAGAAAATTATCCATCTTTTAAGTAAGGCTACAAGAATGGAAATAATTGAGAATAATTATAAAGTATACGTAGTTGGTTCGAAAGGTACTCAATATTTGGGTATTGGAGGATGATTTCCTTTTCAAATTAGGCATGTCTAAAGGGGTTAAATATTTTGGTTTTACTCTTAATTTTGATTGTTGTGGAAAGGTAGATTGGTATTGGTTACTATAAAAAATTGAAATTTCATTTATTTTTGGTGCAATAGGTTCCTCTCAAGGGGAGGTAGGTCAATTTTGATAAAGTCAATGTTAGAAGTTATTCCAATATATTAGCCATGAGGGCTTCACTCGGGGAGCAATACCATACCACGTGCATTCATATTGGGGGATATATATTGAGGAAAAAATGACATAATATATTGAGCATATGATAGGGGGTAAAGGGTTTTTATATTGGCAGGTATAAAAAATGGATCTCAATGTTAATGAAAGAATATAAAGGGGTATACAAATTTTAATGAAAAAATGGATACCTACAATATCTAGTGAAAGTAGGGGTTTTTTAAATTAGGAAGGTGTATTGGTTTCGTATTTGTAGGGGGTTAAATAATGTGATTTTTAGAGGTATTTTCTAATATGTAGTCAAATTAAGGGTATTTTTTACCATGCCACATACACACATGATATGTTAGAAGTTCATTGAGTGAAGCCCTCATGATATTAGCACACCCTAGCTCATATACTAAAAGGTACTCTTGAAAAAAACAAGAATTTTTTTTCAATTTTCTGTAGCAGAGGAGTTGTGATTACAAAGGGATACATCTAATTAAGTGGCACATCCTTACAACTTCAAAATACTTGGAGGGTTGGGGGTTTGAGGAAAATACATTTATTTGGTAAAACTTTAGTAGAAAAATCATTATAGAATGCCATCACAAAGGGGATCCTAAGGAAAATGATTCCTATACAAAAATTCATTGCTCTATAAACTATCTTGACTATATTAACAAGGAAATGAATAATATAGTTAATGCATCCAACTAGTGGAAGGCATGACAATAGCCTTCCCAGTCATAAGCTCTTACTTTCCATGGATAGTGGAAGATGTATCATAAATAAGACTCACGGTAGATGCATTAATGGGGTGTGGTAGAGACATATTCCTCTTTAACAAAATCATACAAATAAATTGTAGATGTACACTTATGTTGGAGTAGAGGGAAAACAAAGGGGAAATTCTACAAAGTTTTGATTTTTGGCTAAGTAAGGGATGAATGAAATTTTGCCTAAATCATGGGAAGATCGAACAAGATACGACACACTGCAAAGAACGACAAACAAGATTTATAATATATCTGTGCATATGTGATGGATTCGCGCAAATGTGCAAAGGAGATAGGAAGAATCATGATGAAAAAAACACAAAATAGTTGTCATGCAATTAGTTACAACCAGTCAACTTATTACTAGTTCATCTGAGAAATTTAATTGTCAATATTTGTTTCTTATGCGTACTTCAATGTTGTTGGAAGAAATTTACTTAGGAGGTTTTAGTCAGTTAAGTTATTATTGTTGTTATTGATAAGCTATTTGTAAAAGTTGTTAGGATTGTTGATAATAAATTTTTGTTATCCTTTCGATGGACGAGATGATGTTAGAGTGGTGATTGTAATGAGTCATAATGGTAACTATAATTTGGAAGGGAGGACATGAGAATGATGGGAAAAAGAGAAGATGTTTGTATGAAAACAAGTATATTGTTGTATAATGAAGATATAGCATGGATGAATAAAATATGAATTGGTCAGTTTCTCTAAAATAGTGATTCTAGGTCTTGTTATGTGTAATGAATTGCTATTGAATACTTTTGAAATAAATTTATCTTCATTAATGTGTAATCTGTATGCCTTTACATTTCTTTGACAAAGTACATCTGCATTGCATTGAATATGGGAATTTTCACTATGTAATTAATTATATATGCACTACACTTTAAATTTTTAGGATTGAAGGAAATGGCCAAGTTTGAGCATCTTTGTCTCCCATTCTCTTACAAAAAACTTTAGAGGTTCTTACAATCCCATCAAGATGCCTTGGGCGATACCTCACTTAATCACAGGTGTTGAATATGCTGGTGTCTCAGGGGTTTTTTTGGCCCATTCCCAAAGCCTAGGTCACCCCTATGTGCACCAACTTAATTTGATTGAAAGCCTAGATAACACATCCCTATGGTCTTAACTCGAAATCTAAAGGTAGTTGATGTTGGTCTAGAAGGAAATTTGGCCCAAAGGTGGGGCCATTTTTTATACTCAAGAAGGAACATACAATATTGAACAATTTCCCAAATGAATTAATTTTGGCTCTAAATGGAGTAGGAGGAAACTAAACCCATATTCTTAAATACATAGCTCTTTTTGGACCGGGGCTAGATGTTGTCAGATGGTGATGAAAAAATATTTAGAAAGTTAAGGTGCCTCCCATGTGTAAGTTGTTTATGTAGATCATACTGAACAATGAAGTTTTAACATGGGAATCCATCCAAAATATAAATAAAGTAGTTCCAGGTATTTGTTTACTTTGCAAGTGTAGTGAGGGAAACACTTCAATTTTGTTCTCACACTACAATTTTTCTTAGAAATTTTAAGTTGAAGTTGGGGTGTTTTTGGGTATCCAAAAACTTTGCAAATGTGAATTTATAGTTACATGTGTTAATTTTTGGTTTACTGAACAAAATGTAAAGTGCTTCAAGGAAATACATTTCTAGTTCTCTAGGGAATATGGACAGTTATAAACTCTATTTTATTTGAAAGAGGATGATTCTTGTTGTACCTGTTTCCCATAGGTAGTCCTTGGCTGCAAAAACTATGCCAAGAAACCAACTCAACCAACCTTTAGGTTCAAGATGGCCCTTGAACCAAAGGGGGCTCCCTCAGGTGTTACGAGGCTTTGTTTAATGTTGTTCACCTATCACTGAACAATAGCATTTGAAGCACAATGGCCAGATTTATGGTTTTAATCGGGCGTGGTTGGCGATAAATGACAATCCCTATCGATGATTAAAGGATTCTCTCATAAGGTCCCTTCAGAACGTGTCAGCTTCCAACCTGATAGAATGACTTAGCTTTTCAAGGATTATGATAGAAAAAAGTAAGGAGATTCCTAATAATTAAGCAATCAGACAAACTTCTTAACAATTAGGGAAATTTGGATGTGTGTAGAAGATTTCTACAACCCAAAAAAATATATTCAAAGGAAACTGAAGGCCAAACTGAAACCAATTCTAAGAGGAGTTGTTTTAGACAGATATTCGAATAAGCTAATATCTTTTAATGGCTATGATTTTACAGGGGATTTCAGAGATATTAAGACTTAATCTACACTTACCCACACCTTCATATAAATGCTTTGAACATGTGTAGAAATAAGATATGAAACACTAGAAAGACATACTAGAAAACACAAAATTCTGTCAAACTGGAGCTAGAAGGCTTTCATTAGAAATACTATAATAGAAGCTATTACAAAGTGAAGAGCCTTGGCATCAAAATCCCACACATATTACTTCAATTGATGAAGTATTTATACAATTTCCTCACAAAATATCTTGATAAAAATATCAAGAGCTATTACAAATATCTGAAAACTGTATTACAAAAATAGAACACAAATAAAGTTAACTAAAACTATTTGAAGAGTTATAGTACTATCCTTGAGGATTTATGTTGATAAAGAAGAGAAAGTTGAATTTGATTGCAACTCATATGTGATGAGGTGTCCTCCAAGTCACTAATTGTCTTTGAGCTTTTTCCTCCGAAAACTCTAAAACACAGGGTCCTATAATACCTTTGTTTCTCCCAAACCATAATAGATATTAGAAAACCGAGAGACTTTTTTCTAAATGATGATGTTGGAAACAAAAACCTTTTTCAGTTTTTGAAAATTCATTTCCACCTGCTCAGAAACCGTATTTTCAAACACTGGCTAAAAACAGGAAAATTCGGGAAAACATGCCTGCAAAGATTCATCCGAATCTCCAAAACCATAACCTCTGTTACAAAACTGAGAGAGGTTTTTGTAGATTAGAATCTAAGGAACAAAAACCTCCTCCAGTTTACCACAATTCATTTCTGATTATCCACAATATGCTATGCAAAAAGGTGACTCAAATATAAAATTTCTGGAAAATATAAAGAATCATTAGCAACTCCCAAATCATAATAGTTGTTAGAAGAATGAGAGAGGTTTTGTACAATAGGATGTTAGCAACAAAAACGTCTTTCAGTTTCTGAAATTCATTCTCATCTATTTGTAAATCATGTTTTAATTTACTTTATTACATCATTTAATCATGTTTAAATGCATGATTAACTAAATCAAAACAAAAATTTACATTTTTGAGGGTGCATTTACCCTTGCAGACCCATTTATTATTTTTAAAATACTAAAACCTATTATATCAGCTAATTTCGATGAAGTTTGACTAATGATTTAATTTATTCCCTAATCTAAATACATAAATTTTAAAATTGTTTGATCATGCAGTTTAATCAAAACTAATCATGTTATAACAATTCCTACTTTTCAAGTAGTTGTCCAAGTCAATGTTTTATTTCCATATTATAAGGTCATTCCAAAGGTTAAACCACATAGACTTCTATTTGAAGTTCAAAAGGACAAGTCTTTAGCTTGGGGATATTTCAATGAAACTTATCTAAGCCCAACTTTTCTATTAGTGGGATTGATATCAATTTTTATCTTTCAAGGACACACATCAATTTTATGTCAAAAGTAATACAAGAAGAATAACAAATAGCCAAGAGGAATTCAAGGCCTTGTATTACTCATTCATATTTGCTTTGGATAGAAGGATTGATAAACTCCACTTATTCAAGTATAGTTAATAATTGAATGGAATGAAGGTTCCAAATATAAAATAATTATCTCCTTCCACTACCACCTCAATTAAAAGAAACATCTAATCAATTTATATGGGTTAGTTATACTCATATTTATGAAAAAAGCACAACGAGATTGTACATAAGATATTAAAGGATGGATTTTAGCTTCTTGATCTTTATTGTTTATTTGAAGAAGGAAGAAGTACATGTTTCTCCTATAGTGGTTTTACACTATATTTTATTAATTATTGTTGAATTCTTTTGGAACTTTTATTTTGTCCATGAGACTATTAAGTCAATATTTGTTTTCAATTACTTGATAGACAAATTTGAAACTTTCTAACTATTTTGAAAGATTCTTTGCTTAACATGGAATTGAGATGTGGTATTTTAACCAAAATATATCTCAATATCAATGATAAAATACTCAATATCAATCTTAGGTAAAACATTTCAATATCACTCTCTCTATATATAACAATTGAAAATAAAAATAAAAATAAAATAAAAAAATATTGAAGTTAAAACATTTAAATGGTATTTTTCTCACTATAAAAAAAAAATTGTACTTTTTCTTGTATTTAACATTAAGTTAGTTATATATATATATATATATGGTAAAATAAAAAATTGACTAAAAATTTAATCTTTTTCAACAAAATAAATCTAGAATTAACATAAATCTAGGCTAACTAAACTAACAATAATCTATTACTATATATACTTTATTTTTCCTATAAAAATACAAATTAAATATAAAACTTTTTAATCATCAAATTAATTCTCGCCAATAAACTAATTAAAAATATGAAAATTAAAAGTAACTATTCATCAAGTTAATCCTCGCCAATAAACTAATTAAAAATATTAAAATTAAAGTAGCTTGTTTTATACTCAAGTTAATCCTTGACAATAGGATTGTCCATGCCATGAGCCACTATCTTTTCTAAATATTATGTTATTACATTTTCTCTTTTCTTTCTTAGAAAGACTAATTTGTCTCTTAGAAAATTTCATAAAATTTTCATATAAAATTCCATATCTAAATTTAGGTAGAAATTAAACTTTTAAAGTTCTGATATCTAATACAGAGTTTCATTAATATTAACTTTTTTATTTCTTTATCAGAGGTTTTCATATCTAAACCGTGATACATATTTAAGGTTTTCGTATTAATTTGTTTTTAAACCAGGTCATGGAAAATTTTAACTTAGTATTCTATATGTTATGTAAAATTGAATTGTTAGCCCTGTGAATTAATTTTACTAAATTTATTTTTATGATTTATGATGTCGATTGATATGTTAAATGTTTTTCCAATAATAATATTGTTTTCAAAGCGACGAGTGTCTACGATGCTGATAAATAATAATAAAAAAATCAAAGAATTCAGTGTAATTAAGATATGATTATTAATATGGACAACCTGTATGTTATAATAATTAAGTTTCAGAGCGACGAGTGTTTACGATGTTAATAAATAATTAAAAAAAAATATTAAATAATTCTATTCTAATTAAGATATGACAACCTGAATGCTATAATAATTAAGTTATAAAATATTTTTATAATAATTTTATGTATGGTAATACAATTTAGAAAAAAAAAATTAAAGAATTCTATGGTAATTAAAATATGATTAGTAATGTTCACGGGGCTTTGGATTGATGGTGTCTGGGTGTATTCTTAAGGCACTCCTTGCGATAGGTCACCGGTTCAAATCCCCGGTGGGTGCTTAGGTAATATTATAAAAAAAAAAAGAAAAAAAGAAAAAAGAAAGAAAGATATGATTAATAATATTGACAGCGTGAGATTAAGTTACAAAATATGTTTTATAATAATTTTATATATGGTAATACAATTGGGAGAAGTTTGGGTTTCATAGTTTAAGAAAATAAATGATAAATGAAGGTAGAAATATTATTAAGTAGAATATAATTATAAATTAGTTGATTTTTAATTATAAAATAAGAAGAAATTTTAGTTTATATAGTTGTAAAGTTTGGAGTTGCAATATATTTAAATAATTATGGGAAAAAATAGAGTAAATCCTAAAATGTTGTATAAATTATATCTTAATATCAAAAGAAATACACTCTATTTTTCCTTCATAGAAATCCGTCTTTCCCTCCCAGAAATTAATGTAACAACTAGGTAGTTAATATACAAGACAAAGATAAACACTATGGAAGTAAGAGGCTTCTTAAGATTGCCTTAAACTCTAGTCAAACCACTTGATTCAAATGAGCTTGGCATAAAGATGCAAGTATTTGTTAAAACATTGGGGTAAAAAGGAGGAGACCACTTTGCATAGTAATAATAATTAAGTTAATAGGTGTGTCTATTTTATAGGCCTTTCAAAATTTTAATTTAATTATTAATCATTACTAGATGGATGGTAAGGATTTTACCTACACAAGAATATTTTATAGATTTCTTAGTAGTCATAGATCAAAGGTTGAGATTTATATCAAAAATCACTATGCCCTTTTTACCCTTTAATTAAATTGATTAATTAAAAAAAATGATATGAACATTAGTTATGTTTTTTTCTTTTTTCCATGTTATATCACTCAGCGAAGGTATTGGCTATTGGTATTATAACAAAGCCTATTATATATGTTAAAAATATCTATGGTAAAGTGGGGGAGAATCTCCATAATTACAAATCTTACTCATGGTATTGTAATAAAACTTGTTATACATGTTAAGAATTGTAATAAAACCTATTATACATGTTAAGAATCTCCATAGTAAAGTAGGGTGAATCCATAATTAGAAATCTTGTTACATTTTTTCTAAAGGTATATATGTTTAACTCATATATTCTATTTTTTATAATTAATAATAATAATAAAGAAGTTATAATTTAGTTAATTTTTATGACTTTTTTAAGTCATGGTCATTTGAAATGTATTATGAGGTAACTGTTTAGATTCCTATATGCATTTACTAACCATTTAATTTATACGTTTGTGCTAGTATTAAACATATGGAATCTTTATAATAGTTGCATCTAAATTTGAAGAAAAAATGTGGTGCAACAAAGCATTAGAGGATAATAACAAATTGAGATATTATAAGGAGGTAATCAAACCTAATCTAAAAAATTCAATGTATCTTTGTGTTTTGACTAACTTAAGGTAAAATCAACCTTCACAGTGAAAGATATTGTTGGACAATTCCTAAAGTCTAGTGACTCAAAAACTTTTTTGTCATATTTGTAATCAAAATAATTTTTCCTTCCATTGTTTTCCTTATGATTACATTAAATCACAATTTCAAAATATTTGTTACAATTTTTCCTTAATTTTATGTTATACATATAATAGTTTCATTTATATAGAAAAGGGAAAAAACCAACAGACCACAATATATAAGGGCAATATGGTTAAGAAAATAAATTCTAGAGTATGATCTAAAAGAGTTTCAACCTGCTCATGGAGATAGTTGAATTGGAAAATGTTGTCTTATGAAGTATTGTGTAGACCATTAGATTCAAAGTTCAATTCCATCATGGGTTGAACCAACAAAAAAAAGGTGTTTTAACCCATATTGCTCAAACTGTAAAAAACAAATTGATGATAAGTTCTAAAGATATTTGCTAGGAATCAAATTTCTCTCTTATAAATCACCACCTCTCTTATAAATCACCAATATGTTATTCCAAGTAGCATAATTTTCTTTATTTATATGCACATATATTCTAATAATATATATTAATTAAATGGCCGAGTTATGAAAATATCCTATATAAACCACCAATATATTATATTATTCCAAGTAGCTTGATTTTGTTTATATAGAAATATGATACTATGTGTTAATAATATTATTTATATTTGTGTGTGTTAATAAAATTATTTGTATTTCTGCGTGTATTAATAGTATTATTTATATACAAATATGATCAATATTATGGGTTAGTTAAATGGTCTAGTTTGAATGATGGAATGTTTTAAGCTTTACATGGATGTAAGAAAATCCATATAAAAACCTGAAAATAAAATGGACACAATAATAAACATCTTTACGCCCATAGGCGTCCCTTTTTTAAAATGGTTAGGTCAATTTTTGTCTACCCTTTTACCCTGATCTGTCTGATCATGTATGACACTTTCAACCGTTGATCTGAAATGGGTGGTTTCGTTGTCGATTTTGCAGCCCGTTATTACACAACGCAAGCTTTCATCCATCGTTGTGCATCACAGGTTTCGACTTATTTTCCGCCTCAAACAAGTTTTCCATATCTCCGGTTTTGCGCAGTGGTGCTCCAGCTTCCCTTTTGTTACACTCGGTGACAACTATCAAACTGCTTTGCAACGTTCACCTTGCTACTGTAGATAAAATGTGAACAGAATTGAAAAGAAAGAGATGTAGCTCTCAGGTGTGGCCTGCACCTAGAGTCTACACTCACAAAACAGAGAGATCACTCTTGTACCCTCTATTCTTCATCAATGAAAGATTACATCATTAAATACAATACTAGGAATTAGGAAGTTGCACCCAAACCGCTAAACTTTAGGAACTAATCCTAAACTAGGGAGAACGTTACAACAATGTAACCATTTTCTCCATTAACACAAAATAATATTAATTATTTTTAACTCCCCCCCTTAATGGAGAAAGGGTTCTCCTGGACTCCTAACATCCTTCTAAACAATTCAAATTTCACATGTGCAAGTGGCTTTGTAAAAATATCAGCCAAATTGTCACAAGTTTTACAATATTCAACAACAATTTCTTTTGACTGTATTTTCTCTCTAACAAAATGGAACTAAGTGTCTATATGTTTGGTGTTTTTGTGAAACACTGGATTGTATGCCAATTTAATGGTGCTCTGGTTGTCGCTTTTGATGGAAGTGGGATTCTTCTGTTCTTTTCCTGCATCTTTGAGAAGCCTTCTCAACTAGATCACTTCACACATTGCTGCACACAATGTTTGATACTCAGCTTCACATGATGACAAGGCTACAATATTTTGCTTCTTGCTGCTCCATGCTATGACCCCGGATCCTATGTTGAATGCGTAACCTGTGATGGACCTCCGATCATCCAAGTTACCTGCCCAGTCTGAGTCTAAAAAACCTGCTAGAGTAACATCAGATGCGTCAGTGTATAAAATACCATAATTAACAGTACCACAAAGATACCTCAACACGCTTTTTGCTGCTACCTAGTGACTTTCAAGCGGTTTCGACATGAATTGGCTCAACACACTAACAGAGTATGCCAAGTCAGGTCTGGTTGTTGTAAGATATATCAAGCTTCCAACCAATTGTCTATACATTGTAGCATCAACCTCTTTAGTGCCATCGTCACTGCTCAATTTCAGATTCTGCTACAAAGGTGTCGCTGCTGATCTACATTGATCCATACCAAACTTTTCCAACAGATTTCTGGCATACTTCCCTTGGGTAAGAAAAGTTTGCCCAGTATCTCTGCATACTTCTAATCCCAGACAGTAGTGAAGGCTTCCGAGATCTTTCATCTCAAAAACTTGTGCCATAAGCCTTTTGATTCCTCTGATTAAATCATCTGCATTTCCTGTTATAATCATGTCATCCACATACAAAGAAATCAAAATAATCTGCCCCTGATTATTGTACTTGGTATACAAATTTGGGTCATTTAAACTTCTATGGAAGCCATGCTCTACAAAGAAAGAATCAACCTTTTCGTACCAAGACCTGGGTGCTTGCTTTAAACCATATAAAGCCTTTTTCAAACTGCAAACAAGATGTTCCTACCCCTGCTTTACAAATCCTTCTGGCTATACTAAGTAAATTTCCTCTAAATTTAAATCACCATTTAAAAATGCAGATTTAATATCAAGCTGGTGTAATTCCCAATTACATTTAGTAGCTAAAGCAATAAGCATTCTGATTGTATTTAACTTTACTACAGGTGCAAAAGTATCATCAAAATCTATACCTTCCTGCTGTGAATATCCTTTTGCAACCAGCCTAGCTTTTAATTTCTCTATACTTCTGTCTGCATTCATTTTTGGTTTAAATAGCCATTTACATCCTATGGGTGTTTTATTCTTAGGCAACTCAACTAAATCCCAAGTATCATTTCTAAGAATTGATTCCATCTCTTCATTCATTGCAGCTCTCCATTCCTTAAATTGACTAGCTTCTTTGTAATTAGAGGGTTCTACAATGTTCAAAACCTTTGACATCAAAGCATAGTTTCTCAAATTTAATGGTAATTGAGTCTTCCTACCTGATCTCCTTGGTAGGAGACTTACCTCAAATTTGTTTTCTTCTGCTATAACTAGGCTTGCATTATCACCTTCTTGCTGTTCTTCTTTTTGCTCTTATTTTTGCTCCTGCTCTCTTTCATCCTCGCTGCTTTCCTCCAACAACAATGGAATTTGCCAATCATCACCAACGTCATCTTTCCCTTCCTGTACCTGTTCATGAAACATTACATCCCTACTTGCAAATGTCTTACGAGACTCAGGATTGAATAATTTATATGCTTTAAATTTTGTGCCATAACCAACAAAGATGCATCTAACTTCTTTAGGGTCTAATTTCTTCCTATCAGCTTTGGGTATATGGGCAAATGCTTTTGACCCAAATACTCTTAGATGATTTACTGCTGGTTTAAATCCATATAGAGCTTCAAAAGGGGTTTTGAATCCAAGATACCTGGTAGGACTTCTGTTCTTCAAATATACAGCATTGTTGATAGCCTCTGCCCAAAAACTATTAGACAGACCCTTACCTTGTAGCATGCTCCTTGCGCACTCCACCAAGGTTCTGTTTTTGCGCTCTGCAACTCCATTCTGTTGTGGTGTGTGTGGCACTGTATACTGCTGAACAATCCCATGAGATTTGCAGAATTTCATGAATTCCCTTAGCTTGTATTCTCCCCCTTGATCAGATCGGAGAATTTTTATACTCTTACCAAACTGTTTTTCCACCAAGGTTTTAAATTCTATAAAGCACTGGAAAGTTTGACTTTTCTTGTTCAAAAAATAAACCCATGAATATATAGTGCAGTCATCAGTAAATAACAGAAAATAATATGTTCCTCCTAGCGACCTTGTCTGCATAGGTTCGCATACATCAGTGTGCACTAGTTCTAAAATATCCGTTTCCTTCCTCCTATCATGCATAGGAAACTGTTCTCTATGCATTTTTCCTAAGGCACAACCATCACAATTTAACTGAGTATTACGAAAGATAGGGAGTCCCTCAACCATACCTTTCTTCTGCAATAACATGAGGTCCTGCAAATTCAAATGACCAAACCTCTGATGCCAGAGTTGTTCGGCTGTCGATCCTCCTGCAACCATGGCTTGCTTCGGTATACTTTTTGCATCTAGTCTATACAGGCTTCCAACTCGCATGCCTGTTGCAACTATTTCATTCCTGCAATCCTTTATCACACAATGAGTCCTGAAGAACTCGACTTGCATATCTTGATCAGCCATCATGGATACAGATATCAGATTTTTCTTAATTCCAGGTACATATAAAACATTTTTAAGGTGACTAATTTTTCCATTTGGTAACTTAACTGAAATCACCCCATAACCTTTAATCTCGTATCCACTATCATCTCCTAGGTATATTTTTGATCCATTTATACTTTCTTCAAGACTATAAAAAAATTCCTTTTTACCTGTCATGTGAGAGGATGCTCCAGAATCGACATACCAAATATCATCCTCATTAGATGCTGAAAGGGCACAGTCGACTGTGAACAGTTGAAATTCATGACTGAAGTCTTTATCTTCTTCAACAAAGTATCCTCTGTGCTTTGCATTTTCCTGCCTCCTCTTTGCATCATCAGCCTGCTTCTTATAACATTCACTCTGTATATGACCCTTCTTTCCACAATAATAACATTTATTTTCAGAATGATTTGCAAGCATACCTTTATGTGAATTCTTATGTGATGTTCCTCATTTCTGCTTTGATTGTTGTTGTGACTGCTTTCCTTTGAATGATCACCGTTTCGCCATCAGCGCAAGATCATCACTCTGGGTGTTCAAGTTCTGCCGCCGCTCCTCCTCTTGCTGCAAGATCCCTGTGAGATCATCAAATGTGGGTGCTTTCTCCCTTGCTGACAATCCAGTGATGAACGTTTGAAATTCATCTCGCATCCCATTCAGTGTGATTGCGACAAGATCAGAGTCAGACACTGTCACTCCGATGTTCTCCAATCTGTCTTTCACATCTTTGATTCACGCAATAAATGCAGCAGCAGTCTCATTTTCGTTCATCCTCATTGAAAATAGCTTTCATTTAAGTGCCAAGACTTGGATTGTGTTTTGGGTCTGATACAAATTTTTGATGGTCGTCCAGATCTCCGCGGATGTTTTACAGTCTCTGATGTGCGCAATAACGTTTTCCTTCACAGACACCTTCAACAAGACTTTGGCCTTGTTCTCTCGTTTTTCCCAATCTTGCTCCCGTGGCCCTGTGTTCGGCTTTTTCTCATCGCCTGTAACTATGGACCAAGCATTCGCACCCTCAAGCAAGGTCTGGATCTTAAACTTCCAATTCGTGAAGTTAGATACATCAAGTTTACCAGACTCATTAAGGTAAGATTCCATCGTATTACTCATTTTGACCAGATCTACAAAATGAATCTACCCAACAACAAAAAACGATACCTGTCAGATCGATTTGTCACCTCTGCCACTGATCTACAGTGTCTAGCAATCCCGCTCCAATGAGAAAATTCTGGCATTTTCAATACAGCCGAAGAATTGATATGATCAAAATTGATCCAATCTGCCTCTCCCGGATAGATCTGTAACTTCGCCAATCTGCACCCTTTGCAAACCGCCAAACGAAGTTGAGGCTTCTCACAGATCCCCTTGAAGGAAGATTGGCGCATCCCCGTGTGTATCGGCACTTTCCCGAGTGAAAAATCCACGCCAATTAAAAATCGCTTAGAGTAAATTTGCTGGCGCGATTAATCCGTAAAATTTCGTGCCAATTGGGTGTTCTGGTGCTCTGGCGTGAGTAATCCGTAAAATGTCGCACCAATTCCGCCTCCTGGTGCTACTGTCAGCGCAAAAAGTGTGCCAATCTCCTTTCTACTTGGAGAAAAAAAATTTCCAAGTCCGAGCCAGGTGTTTTGCAGTCCACCTGCTCAATTGAGCACAGAGCTCTTGTGAACACGCGACCACAAAGGCACTTCAAGCCACACAAACAATTCTACCACACAGGCAAGCTAGCTACAAAGGCACTTCATCCACAAAGGTGATAAAAGATCAGGCTCACCCAATCTGAGCTCTGATACCAAGATAAAATGTGAACAGAATTGAAGAGAAAGAGATGTAGCTCTCAGGTGTGGCCTGCACCTGGAGACTACACTCACAAAACAGAGAGATCACTCTCATACCCTCTATTCTTCATCAATGAAAGATTACATCATTAAATACAATACTAGGAATTAGGAAGTTGCACCCAAACCCCTAAACTTTAGGAACTAATCCTAAACTAGGGAGAACGTTACAACAATGTAACCATTTTCTCCATTAATACACAATAATATTAATTATTTTTAACTTCAAACTTCCCTTTTGTTACACTAAAAAATGTCACCATGACTATTTACAGTTAGTATGGCTCTATCAACAGTCATGCTATCCTCTTAGGCAAGTCTTATGCCTCTGCTCTCCATGTCAAACTCCAAAAAGAGAGAAAGTCTTTATAAATGTATTTATCTTTGGGTACGCAGGTTCTCTCAACCTTACCTACGGGTTTCACCCAATGTTCACAAAAGCTGCGTCTTTGGACGCTCTGTATGTAAAGGGGCAGGTGCGTCCCCCTGTAAAGGTCAAAATGCGCAAGTTTCATCTTTAAAAAGTTACTTGTGGTCATTTCTAGAGCATTCTAGAAGGTTGTTCGACGTGTATTGAGCGCCTCCAGATGGTTCATGTACCCCTACCAAAGAGGAACTTATCCTATCAATGAGGGAGCTATCCCATCCAAAGAGGGGATTATCCCATTGATGGTGGACCTGAATAACTTCCTCTTGAGCACTATAAATACAGGCATTGGGCCAGAAGGAGGAGAGGTTGGAAGCTATACATTTCTAAGGGTAAATGCTGCAGGAATTAGGACTCCCATTTAGAAGCTTGTGAGGAGAGATTGTCATCTTTGCTTGTTCTATTTGGAAGTGGGTGAGCTTTGTCAAAGTAAAGGAGAACTCTTGATGGACCCTGGGAGGGACTTGCACAACACCAAGGCTCAGGTTGTATTTGTTCCTTTTGTTACCTATTAATGCAAATGAGTCCATTCTTCTCAATAACTTGTTATTTATGAGTTGTTTCATGTACTCCTTGGTCTATGTGTTAAATATGTTTTATTCTATGAGATTATCAAGTGCTATTTAATCGTTTGATTGTTAGTGTATGCAGGTTTCAAAGTGAAGGAGGAGCTCATCCGGATCAGCGGAGCTGGACTACTACAACAGCGTTGGACTACAGGTAGGATCTAAACACTTGATTTCCCATATAGTAAATGCATGTTTAGAGAAGGATTGCTCTTGTTTGTCTTGTTTGTCACTAGAGAGTCTTAGGCTCCTAGGGAGGTTGGTTGTGTCCGCACGATCGATTCTTTCCGCCTGACACTCGGTGACAACTATCAAACTGCTTTGCAACGTTCAGCTTGTTACTGTTACGCTTGTTGGAGGGTGGCTTAATTTTGCATTGATACATGACGTGTGTGACGATGACACATTAACAATGGGTTATCCGATGGAGTGGTAATTGAAACAAGTGTAAGACATTTACAGTTAATTTTATGTCAGTTTAGATAGTAGAAGAAGTAGCAGATCAGAAGGTTATGAGACTTGAGAGGCCCAGAAGAAAAACATAGGAGTAAGCATAACCATGGGCCGAAGAAACACAAAAGCAGAGTTAGAGTTACCTCCGGCATTCAGATTATGCCCTATAGATTTTGTTGGTCCATTACTTGTGCAAGAAAAGGGCCTCGTAGTTTCTACCTGTTCCCATAATATCAGATGTGAACCTCTACAAATATGATCCACGGCAGCTTCTAGGTATGTTTCTTTGTCTAAATAGATTCTAGATCATATATGCATATTAAATTCAGTGCTCTTTACTTTCTAGTTTACAGAGAAAAGCCCTGTTCCTAGAGAAGTAATGGTACTTCTTCACTCCCTGGGATAGAAAGTACCCAAATGAATCTAGGCCCAACAGGTTTGTTGTCACTGGATGCTGGGAAGCTACAGGTGGTTATAAACCCATCACTACCAAAGGAGGAAAGAAGTGAGTGGGAATCACTATTGTTTTCTATATTGGAAAAACATCCATAGTATGTTTATATTCACCATATGCTCGTTTTATGGACACATGGGTATTAGCAATAAAGATATTTGGGTTGAATGCTTGATTCCAAAATTGAAGATATTGATAGTGAACTTCTTTTACTGGACTAGAATTAACATATTTAAGTTGATTGATTTGCTCCGGAATTAGAGACATTGATAGTGAAATGCTTGAATTTTCATTTTTTAATAGAAAATTATGGTAGTCGTTATCAATTTTTAATAGGAAATTATGGTAGTCATTATGAGTTCTCTGATGCCTAAAATATGGGATTTGTGTTTCTTGTCTTGGGCCTTAGAATTTTTAAACTAATAAGAGAGTGAAAGATTACTTCTATGATTTAATTCTATATTTTTCATAGCTTCCCTGTGATTTCCTTTGTGTATGGTATATACTAATCGAATGTATTCTTCTTGATGCAGCTGGATGATTGGGTTCTCTGTGGAATTTACAACAAAAAGACAAGTGATGAGAAGTTAGCACTAGATCATAATGAAAGATCCATGGGTGTACCAATGGAGGCCATGGATGAAAAGGAGATGGTGAATCTACCCTCCTCAAATAACAGAGAAATCCATCTTCTAACCTTCTAAGAAAATTGAGAACTTCTCCAACATGCCACAACGGGTCCCCCTTTTGCTTCTCCCATGAATACTAATATCAATTCATTGAATCCAGACTTCTTCCAAAACACAACCTTGTTTTGGAAGAAGAAATTTTCTGCTTGTTGCTGGAAATTCCATATCAAAATCATATAGTTCTCAGAAGACATTGTTGTTGATTCTCACCTTAGGTAGTATCATTCAACTTCCACAGAGAAATAAAAAAGATCCCGTGAAGGAAGAAAAAAGTATGCACAAATGCAAATCGGTCTGTTAACAACTTGACTCAAACAACAATCTATTTTACTTTTACTATAACTAAACCCTATCCAAAAGTGGCCAAATTGCTTTATTTCAGTCACTATTGAGACATCCCTTATATAAAAATGGATTACATGAATTTTTCCGTGAAAGGAAAATAAATGGATTCAAAATTGAATGACTTTTTTAATGTTGTATCTTGTTACCAACCTGATAGCCATAATCTCCCCTTCCCAAAACTCAAATATGGGGTAGCACAATTTGGTTATGAGTAATACATTATGATTGAGATGGATCTTTTAAACTTTCATCTTCACACGCATTGGTGGCCACTAAGATAAATATTAATCTTTTGAATTGATTCCCAATAGGCATTGCTTGTCCGACCAAACTTGAACCCTGATGAGAAGAATATTTTTTCATAACATAAACAAGGTTTAAAAAAAGAGAGCAATGCTGTCAAATCCACTTATTTGAACCCAAAAGCTCACCAGATCATTGAACTCTTCCTCCTCATTCTGCATCCAGAATTTTAGTATGACAAAGCATTTGGGTCTCCATTGAACAAGCAATCAATCTTTTCATCATACCCACACACATATATTGCAACAAAATCAACTGGGGTCTTTCCAATATTCCACAGGAGACATGGTTCACTTCCTAAAATCAATAAACTCTCAGATTCCTCTAGAAATATATAGAAGGAAGTATTCACAAAGAATTTCAATAAAGCATAACCAAAATTACATCATAGTTATTTTCAATGGAGGGATTGTATGCCTTCCCTCTTTGTAGAACAATCGTTCGGAACCTAAAAAATCCCCCAATTGCCGGAAATGCTTTTTGGTCACCATCTTCCCACTCCTCCAATAGACAGAAACGAATACATTTGTGTGTGGAGAAGTAGAAACAAGTGCATACCAAGCACCAACAAGAATATACATTGAGACATGAATATCCATGTCACTCATTTCTCAATATCCTGGCACTTCCACATTATAATAGTATGATAAAGACCCTCTCAATAAAATCACGACTTTCTCCTCATTATCACTTACAAGTGCTCCCAAACTAGTTCCCCCAACCTTCGAATCAGAGTACTTAAAACTGGAAAAAATATAGTTGTAGAAGTATATTCGTATCTACAGGTTCTATAACCATCCTCTGCTTTGCATTTTGTGGATAAATTTTTCTAGCTAAAAAAACTTAAATTTTGTTCTACACGAGCAAATGGACTCAAAATATGGGTGCTTTTAGGCCCAAATATGAAAGCCTCACTAGCTTCCATAATTGTGCTAACATCATTTGGAGTTAATATTACATTATGGGTACTTAAAATAAGCAGGGCTAGAGGGAAAAAGGCATTTTTGGGTACCTATGTCATCTTCTCTCTAATCTTGCATTTACCAGAAGCAAACTATAAAACCACCAACACTTCCCCAATTATTGTCTCCATACGTATATGGTTTTTCCATGAAATATAATTGCATTTCCAATTCCTGCTTCTATGGTGATGAACCCATTGTCCTCCATGCACTTGCCTAGCTTTCTAAATATCCCCTTCCTTACAGTTCCAACAATTATCTATTAAAAAAAATTGTATGTTAGCAGGCATGTTGGTAATTTGATTTAGATACATAATATATGTTAGTAAGAAAAGGAAAAACATGGTTTATTTTGGAGTGGGAAAAATATACATATTTGCAGAATGAAAAAAAATAAAAGGATTTCCATGAATTTAATAACTCTACATTCTGCAAGGGGGCACACAACAATGAGATTTGGTGCTTCAAAAGCACTCCATCATACAATTAAACTAACCACTACACCAAATTGATCCACTTAACAAGCAAAACATAGGGACTTTACATCAACCTAGGGACTTTCACCTAAAGCCTGCTGCCATGTTAGCAAAGCTTTAAATCCATATCGTTCCTCATGAGGCAAAAACAGTGTGCAAGAGAGAATGCACGTTTAGTGTAAGAAAGAAAACACTAATGAGGTAACTTTCAACAATTACAGAGATAGTGTTACTTTTAAAAGGGAGAAAATGTCAAATCATATACAAGCGCATCTCCTTTTCAAAATGTCCCACAAAGAGAAGGCAAGTTAATTGCCAAAATGAAACTACAAGTCAAGTAATGTCCAGGAAATTAATTATACACAATGGTGTTATTTTCATAAAAATACATTAATAATATATAACTGAATCACATTTCTTTTTCACAATGCTCTGCAAATTACTTATGTCAACCCCAGATTTATAAATGATTAAAAAAATTAAGATACAAATTTCAATTTTTTTTCTAGGTTTTTTTTATCTCTTTGTACTTATAAATAAAGGTTTACATGATTAATATAGATTTATTCTAGTATTTGACCGGTTGCTCATGACCCTAACTTGACCTAAAACTAAAACTATGTATAAAAAGAAAGATTATAAAAAGAATTCACACATAGTCACTAAAATTCAAGGCACATAGAAGTCATCTAAATAGTCATTTAATCATGGATAATAACTCTATGGCACTGTTGGAGTATAATCAATAATAATAAATTATTTGTAGTAGAAGAATGTTTGGAGGCATCCTAATTGTTCAAGAAAACACAACAAAGAATTTATAAGTGCGTTAAAGATGGTTTCTTCTTTTCTAAAACATTCAAGCTATTAAGAGGTCTTCACTCATTATTCACACACTTTGTGAATATATTAGTTGGTACAAGGGTTTTAGCTAAACATTGAAAGATTTCTTGAAGATAACATAATGGTTCTTAGTCACTTGTTAATTAGGCTACCGTGCATCAAATTTCTATATTAGCATTGAAAGATTCCTTGAAGTTAACATAACTCTCAGTCACTTGTTAGTTATGCTACCGTGTATCAACTTTCTATCTTCAACTATTAGATGTCAATGTTGTACATGGAGGTAAATTAGCAAGTTGACTCTATAGTCAGGTCATAGGGATAACATATGAACCTTTTATTTATATTTAAGTATTGTTGTCATGCATTTTAAACCACCTTTGGCTTGTGGTGGTTATTTATATGATGTTAATGGGATACCCCTATAATGGGTAAGGATTTATGGTTGATTACCTCTAGTGCCATGTTTCATTAATATCATCATCTTCTTCTTTTATGGTGCAAATTTTAACTTCAAAGATAAATCACCTTTGGTTTGTGATGGTTATTGATATGATGTTAATGAGATATCCCTATAATTGGTAGGGATTTATGGTTGATTACCTCTAGTGCCATATTTCATTAATACCATCATCTTCTTCATTTATGATGAAAATTTTAACTTCATAAAATAGAGAAAAATGTACTTAGCTTTAACTTGGTAGGACCAAAGAGACTATATATATATATAAGATTAGGATATAGATGCAAATAAGGACCACTGTGACAATAGGTTTGGTAAGAATATATTTTTTAGACTTCATTTTTTAACGTTGAAGATCAACCATAACAAAAAAAAAACTATAAATATAACAAAAAATAATATTGCAACAAAATAATTATTGTGGAATAAAGAAGGCCTTACCAATGCACACATTTACCTAATTAACCATGTATAAAAAAGTTATGGTTCAACTTTAACTTGAGAAAAAAAAAAAGAAATTACACGTTTTATTATAAAATGGACCATTTTGCTAAATAAAATTTGCATATATATTAATTTCCACATCCCATTAGATATGAATTAATTAGAATTGGAATAATCTCAAATCCCTATGAGGTGGGGGAGTCACTTGGCAAGAATCTATTTTTTTAAATTTATTAAAAGTCAATGCAAGATAACAATTCTGTAACACACAACAATTGTTGATAAGCATTCAAATGAAACATATGTTGAGCATATTCCCTTGAGAATCAATCTAGGCAGTCAATTATAAAAATAAAAAAGAATCATCAGATCCTCATCCACCTTAAATTGAAATAAGAAACCTCGGGCAATTAAACAATAATAACAGAAAATATTCTTTCGAATATACAAGAAATATTTATAAAGATCACCTTGGAATAACTAGAATTTTGTTTGAAGAAAGTTTTCAATTAAATTCACTCCACTCCCACATGCCTAACATCAATTAACCTGCACTATAATTGGAATTTTGTTTGAAGAAAATTTTCTAATATCAAGCAGAAATTAAATTCATATAAAGACTACAACTGTTTCTTTTAAACTTAACATAAAATTTACATTCCAATCCTCACTCAATAGAATGCAAAATCTTATGGGATAATTGTTGTCCTGTGTACAATTTTGTGATTAAAGAATTTATATGCACCGTTGTTTGCAACCAGCTTGTCCAATCTTGTAATATCCGAACGAAAAATAATCTTCATGAAGAATATAGTCTCACTTGACAAGTGTTTCTGTATCCTTACCACGACAGCAACATGCGCCAGTTTGACCGTAGCAGTTCTCATTCGTCACTAATAAATTTGGTTGAAAACAAGGGTGTGTCCATGCTGTGTGCATGATGAAAGGGACTGGCACTCGGGTCACACACGTCTACCAGGGATCAAATTTGAAAGGCCAGTGTTAATTTCAATTAAAAGGGAATATATTCATGCAGTCTTTCCCTAATGAAAAACTTAAAAATGTATTTCTATTCATTAAAATATATTATCTTCACATTTCATTTTCAAAAATAAAAAAAACCAACAATTTTTGTGTTAATAAAAAATTGTTACATATAACAGAATTTTCAAAATATACTTCATAATATTTTTTCTCTTATAATTCAGTAACCAAAAATAAATATATAGAAATCATTACATCTTAATGAGATTGACATAAGAACACAAATACGAGAAGGATTGACATTGCATTCTTCCTAAAGGGTGAGCACAAAGATGAAAACTGGAGGCAAAGCTTTCAAAAATCTTGGTTTAACAGAAAATTTTATTTAGAGCTTTAATTTTCCACTAGCATACTGATCTAGGTGGATATTGGTGGCCACCCACCTATCCCACTTAGACCTCCAGTTAGTTTCATTTGTTTCCTTGTTTATTTCAGCATTTAGTATTTTTAGCATTTTTTCGGGTCCTGAACTTCTGGAGCAATTTTGACTCCCTAAATGACATTTTTTTGAGGGCTTACGTCAAAACTTGTAGTACTTGGAGAGAAATTTCTAAAAAGATATCGTACACACCAAACGGAAATAATATGACCAAGTTATGCCTCCTAGAAGTTGGCTACCCAACTAACCCCAACGGGGCCCACAAACTCTTGTTGTTACATCTCCTAGGTTTAGGGTTTTGGTTGCTTAGGGTTTTGTCATGTTTCCCAATAATAAATAGGACCTTGAGCTTCATTGTAACACAGTTTAGAGGCATATAACCACCACATCTCTTCTCAGAAATAAGATACCATCACTTGAGCTAGTCTTATTTCCATTCTGTTTGTAAGCATATTTCAATATTTGATATTAATGAAATGATGTGTTATTTCCATTGCATCTTTGTGTTTATGCTATATTTGTAATTTGTTGTGTTCTTGTTTAAATTCGGATCAGTGGTATCAGAGTAGTCTGCTCATTCTTTGTTATTTGTTGTATGTCCCCAATGAGGTCAAGATATAAAGATTTAAGGCTTGAACTGGTCAAACCTTTGCAAGACCAGTGTCGCAAATCCCGACAACCTCCGATGGCAGAAGAAAAGAAAGATGAGGGGGTATGAGATCCTATCAAAATCTTGCTCGAAGAAGCCCTTGAGTGACAAAGGAATGCGATGATGGATAAGTTTGCCCATATCCTTCAGCGGCTACCTAGAGGCGACACATCTACTTCTAGCAACTACTCTAGAAGCACCGCGCCCTTTAAGGTACAAGTTAACTTTCACTTTCCCATATTTGAGGGTTAGATAGATTCAGACACCATAGATAGATGGTTAAATCTGCTAGAAGGATAATTTTATGTTCATGATTTTTCCAGCCTAGAAAATATTACTTTTTCTCTTCTCAACGTTGCCCCGCATGTCAATGACTGGTGGAAAACCTACTGCAAGTAGAAGGATTAAAGTACACTCTCGCTATTTTCGGTCTCACCCACTTGGGATTTGCTTTGAGATGCCATCAAGGAGCAGTACTGCCCTATCAAGAGCTATGAGGATAAATACATAAAGTGGACCACACTGCGACAGGGAAGGGACCAAGACATGCCCGAGTTTACTAATGTTTTTCATACCCTTTGTACGAAGTTGGGTATCAAGGATTCTGAGAAACATTTGGTACTCAAGTACCACAACTGCCTACACAAGTACATCCAAGATTAGATGGAGTTCTTGGACATCTCTTTGCTTAGCACGACGTATCGATACACTGTCAAGATTGAGCAAAAATTTAAACAGAAAAAGAGAGAGTTTGGATCTGTGAATCTGAAGCAAGGGAAAGGTTCCCCGAAATCGTACAGTAAAGGGAAAATCCAAGGCGGGGCGACCCAGGCTAACCCGTCAAAACCGCAAGCAAATAAAAACACCACGAAGAAAAAGAAGGACATAGGAAAGTGGTGTGAGTTCCATAAGAGCTGCACTCACAACAAAAGTGAGTGTCGGGCCAAGTAATCATTGGTGGTCGAGCTGAAGGCTTCTAAGTCTGACACATGTTCTGACTTTGAATCAAAACCCAACAAGGGGAATGATAAAGGGAAGAAGATCATTGACATGGAGCCCAGTGCCACTGTGGCCACCACCAAGATCCAGAATACTGAGCATGAAGATCCAAGAGAGGGGGAGTGCCTATTCCACTCACAGATGTGGGTGAAGGGTTCTCCGTTGCAGTTCATTGTCAACAGCGGGAGCCAAAAGAACCTCATTTCAATAGAGGTTGTGAAGCAGCTAGGCTTGTTGACTACAACACATCCATAGCCATACACCATCGGGTGGCTTCACCAAGGATGAGATCTCTGCGTCAGACAACAATGCTACCTTCCGTACAACACTAAGCCCTTCACGGTTGAGGTACTGTGTGATGTTTCTTCTCTTGAATTTTGTGATATATTATTAGGACAACCATACTTAGTATATGAGTCTAGACCTCACTCTGTTATTATTTATTTGGGTACTAAGTTATAGAGGATACCGGAGGTAGCCCCACCTACTGCCATCTCTTTGATCTCTGCTAAGCAATGCAGTAAGGTCATCTCCCAGTCTAGGAATTTTTTTTTCTTTCTGATTCACTCTCAAAGTAAGGGGAATGTTATAGCCACATCCATGGCCCCCGAAAAGGGTTCCTCCAAGAAACAGATGCAGGTAGATGCGGTTGTGAAAGAATATAGGGATATCTTCTCCTCACCCACAGGGGTACCCTTGCATTATCAGGTCAAGCATTCAACCGACTTGACTCTCGAAGCAGCTGCCCAACGGGCTGATATAGCGTTGCTCCATTTTGGAAAATGAAGAGATCAAGCAGCAAATCCAAGTGTTGTTGCAAAAAGGGCACATCCGACCAAGGTCCTCGCCTTGTAGGAACCCGATTGTATTGGTACAGAAGAAGGATGAAACCTAGAGGCTTTGCATTAATTATCATGCATTAAACAAAATCACTGTCAAGAATAGGTATCCAATCCCACAGATTGATGACCTGTTGGATCAACTCAAGGGGGCCAAGTATTTCAGCAAGATCGATCTGAAGTCTAGTTATCACCAGGTTCCAATAGAGCCCACAGATGTATGGAAGACTGCCTTTAAATCTAAGGAAATCCATTTTGAATGGTTGGTTATGCCCTTCGGGTTGACAAATTCCCTCGCTACTTTTATGAAGCCAATGGATGACATCTTGTGGCCCTTCACCAACTCGTTTGTGGTGGTTTATCTCGATGACATCCTCATTTTTGCAAGAGTTGGGAAGAACACTTGCAATATATTCAGCAGGTCCTTCAAACCCTTCGGTAGCACAAACTGTGTACCAACTTGGAGAAATGCACATTTGGCATGAGTCAGGTCCAATACTTGGGGTACATCATAGATGAGTGTTGGGCCTCCAAAATGTCATCCACTTTTACCCACATTTCCATCATTTCAACCTCATTTTGTATCTCTATAGCCCCATAACCCTACATCAAGTAACCATTTTCATCATCACATGGGTTTATTATTATTATTTTCCAAGTCATTGATTTTAATTATTTTAAGTTAATTTGTGATTAAATATTTGGAAATTAACATATTTTCATATATATCTAAAAGTGTTACGAGTTTTGTCATATTGTAGGCCTACTTGGACATTCTAGAAGGGTCCTACTTGGCCATCCAACCACAAATTCAAATTTAAAATTCCAACTCATGAGGATTTATGGAATGATTGTAGAAGATATGCATCATTAACTATGCACATCCAAAGGAGAAAAATCATGGATGAGAGGATTTTCAAAGGATTTGTATCCTACATTTTTAGGAGTTTGGTTGTAACCACAAGAGATAAATGTGAATTTAGGAGAGATCTAAGGATCTATATTTATTGTATAGCTATCAATAATTTTTGTATAAATAAGAGTTCACCCTTCATACAAGGAGTTGTCAATTGTAAGTTGTAGATAGTGGTTAGAGGTTAGAGGTAGTTAGTTGCTAGATGCAAGTTAGAGGTTGTGAGTGTTAGTGTTAGTTTATAGTTGGTAGTTGAAGGTTCCAAGTTCTAGATGTCATTTGTAAAGTGAGGAGAGAGAATTCTTGTAATATTTTGTAACTTCATCTTTATGAGATACATACTTCTATTTTGATCTCCAAGATTTGATAGTTGATTCAGTGTGCTTGCTGAGGAATGGAGGGCCCCCATCAACCACAATTTGCACACCTTTGTACATATTGGTAACATAGTGTAGTTATTTTATTTCATTTCTTTTCAGCAAGTGTGTTTTCATTTTATGCAAGTGTGTTTTTCCTTTTAGCAAGTGTGATTTCATTTCAGCAGGTGTGAGTGTGATTTCAATTCAGCAAGTGTGATTTCATTTATGCAAGTGTGGTGTGATTTCAATTCTGCAAGTGTGATTTTAATTTATGAAAGTGTGGTGTGATTTCAATTCTGCAAGTGTGATTTCAATTTCAAGAAAGTGTGATTTCCTTTATGCAAGTGTGATTTCAATTTCTTTATGTTTGGTTTGGTTTGGATTGGATTAACTTAATTTTCTTTGTAATTAGTTTTAATTGCATTAGATTAATCTATTATAATAAATAACCACCTAGTACATATAGTACATGTATACCTTGTCAATTCTACAAACCCTGGGTTGACAATTAATGACAAGGATTTAACTCATAATTAAATCACCCAAAAATGAGTGTGGTGTGCATGAGGACCTGACAAAGATCCAAGTCATTTGAGATTGGCCAGCCCTGAACACTCTAACGGAGCTTCACAACTATTTGTTCCTTGCAAATTTTTATCGAAGGTTCGTGTTGGGATTCTCCCATATCACTTGGCCTTTGAGTCAAATTACTAAGGGCGGGGCAAAAGAAAAAATTTCCTGGTCTGAGTCCCAACATAAGGCATTTTTGGAGTTGAAGAGCCACCTCTACTCTGCACTAGTACTCACACTGCCAGACCTACAACAACAATTTGAAATCGAGACATACGCCTTAGACTATGCTATTGGTGCATTCCTCACCCAACATGGGCATACAATGGCCTATCATAGTGAGACACTTTCCTATACAATTCAGAAGTACCCCACCTATGATAAAGAAATCTATTCCATTGTGTAGGCTTGCCAACAGTGGAAACACTACATTCTGGGGAAGGAGGTGGTCATCCACACCAATCACCGACCTCTTCAGTTTATACAGACACAGGTTAAGTTGCAAAATGATTGTCATCAGAAGTGGTCTACATATCTGCAACAATTCCACTTTAACATTAAATACAAAAAGGGCAGCACCAATCATGTTATAAATTGCCTCAGCCAGCCCCCAGATGCAGCACTTACAACTGTTCTCAACTCTTGTGGTCACGAGACCTCTGGATGGCCGCAACTATACAAATATGATCCACAGTTCCCCTCAACATACCAGATGCTAGTAGATGGGAAGTAAGTTCCTGATTTCCACCTCTAGGATGAATTATTATGCTACTTGGGCCACATTTGTGTTCCTTCAAGTGAACGTGCCAAAATTATTTTGGAGGCGCACTATAGTCGGATTGTAAGACACTTTGGGGTGGAGAAAAATGTGGTTGTACTACAAAATTATTTCTATTGGCCCAAACTCTGACTGGATGTTGGAAAATATATCAGATCCTACACTTCTTGCACCATCGCCAAGACATCCATTAAGAATAAAGGCCAGTACATTCCTCTGCCTACTCCGACCTAGTCGTGGGAATCCATCTCCATAGACTATATGTATGGCCTCCCTTCTACTAAACATGGTAATGACTGTGTATTTGTGGTCATGGAAATTTTTTTCTAAAATGGCTATAATGGCAACCTACAAGAAGAGTGTCACAGTAGAGGACACTGCGAAAATCTTCTTTGAACAAGTATGGGTATATTTTGGGATCCTACAGACCATTATATGAAATCAGGATAGCAAGTTCCTAATCACAATCTTGCCAAACCTCTGGACACTATTGGACACCAATCTCACCAAGTTGATTGCCTTCCATACACAGACTGATGGTCAGACGGAGGTCTTCAATAGGATGATAGTGCACATACTCCACATGTACAACTCCAAGCATCCTTGAACGTGGGATGAGAGTCTTCCATATGTGCAACATGGTTATAATAGAGCTCTCTATAGCTTGACTGGTCGCAGTCCCTTTCAAATGGGTCTAGGATTTCAACCGTTGTGTCTGACTGATGTTGTCATGCCTTAGGTGACTACGTAGACAAAATCCACACATATATCGTCTGAGGCAAATAAAGTGACTAGATTTATTGAACGCATCCAACACATCTGCCAGTAGGTTCATGACATCTTGGAGAATTCAAATGCCAAGTACGAGAAGGGACATGATCAACATCGAGTGCCACACAAGTTTGAGGTGGGCGACAATGTTTGGTTGCATTTGCATAAATAATACCTTAACGGAGCCCATTGGAAGCTCAAACCACTCTGATATGGTCCTTACACCACTTACCTTGGTCTACACCTAGTGTTCAATGTCGATTGCCTTCGACCATACTTCCCACCATTACTTGACACATCAGACATTGCAGAACAACTAAAACCAACAGAGTTAAATCTAGACTACATGGAACATGCAACAACTAATCAAGTTATGGACACATAGGTCAAGAACACTAGCTAGTAGAAGATCCAACTATATCAAGTTGTCAAATCTGGCCTACTCCTGCACCAAGGCAAGTGGCTCACCAAGGACCAAGTTCAATAGAAATTTCCTCACCTCATGGAGGCTCTGCGTGCAATGGGGACAATTGCTTCATAAGGGGAGAGGAATGATCCAGGTGGATATTGGTGGCCACCCACTAATCCCACCTAGACCTCCATTTAGTTTCATTTGTTTCCTTTTTTATTTTAGCATTGCCTATTTTTAGCAGTTTTTTGGGTCCTGAACCTCCGGAGCAGTTTTTCCCCCCTAAATGACATTTTTTTGAGATCTGCAGTAGACCCATAGCCATAAACATAGGCACCTGTGGAAAAGCATGTAGTACTTAGAGATACCTTTCCAACAAGGTATATTTTTATGGTGTTGGACCAGCCAACATTCAAGGGATTTCCCTGGTATGAAGTCCCAACTAGACCTCAAATTGTTTGGTGTAGGAGTCCCATCCAGTACGATGGACCGGTCACCATAATATTAAAGATATGCCTTAGCTATTGCTTTTCATCACGTGAGAAAGGTATGCTTCATCTTTGAATAGTGAGTTTCGCGTGCTTGGTGAGTGCTAGTGTTACTTGTGTCCAAGTCCTTTCACTGCAAAGAGAGAGGGTAGAAGTGAGTCTCCAGTCGAAAGGGAAAAAGTTCTAAATCTATCAAAGACACAACAAAACAGGACATGCATAACTTCCAGAGGAGCAGTCCACACGGATGCAGCCATCACAACACACAAGAGAAGCTAGCACATATAACACCCAGTGGAGCAGTCTGCGTGAGTGCGACGGTCATTATAACAAGTTTATGGGAAAGTTTTTGTCTGATGTCCAGTGAGGCAACCCATGTAAGTAGGACATCGTTAACAAATTATACAACACATTTTCATAAATATATGTATTAGAGAAACCAAAAGAGTTCAATTGTTTAACATAGGTTAAAGCAACATGCATTACAAGTGTTCAAGATTAGTCTCACAAACAGTTACAATACATGTGTGAAAACGTGTTGGCTTGTTATCAGGCTTCTGAATTAAGCGAAAGTTCCAAGACACATTGGTACACCATACATCACTAACCTCGTGAAAGGGGTGTTGGAGCCACTGCTTGCTCCTTAAAGAAAATACTGCAGACTCTCAAGGCTATGTGGGAGGAGCCAAGGTGAAAATTCCTTCGCATGTATAGATGAGGGGTATTTATAGCCAACGGTAAAACTAGCCCTTATGACTATTCGACTTCCCTCATGACTATTTTACTTTCATGACTTTTCAGATTACATGACTCTTCAGATTACATGTGAGTCTCTTGGACTTCCATGTTACATTACATTGATTTAAAACAGTATGGCCCACAATAGTGATGTGTCTGACATGACTCATGACAGGACTCGACGCGACAGTGCTGGTATGTTCACGCTACTAGTGGTGTCCATGTCGAGCTGCAGTTTCGTTGAGTGATGGATGTCCTCTTGGTGTATCATAGCTCCACCTCCGCATGGCAAGGTATGTGGGGTCTTCGATGGTCTTTCTATTCACTTGATGTTGCATGTGCACGTCACTCATTTTCTTGTACTTTGGCATGCTTCACATGTTCGTCCATTCGCGAAAAAACTCCTCACATTTTCTTCCATTCGCGAAAAAAATCACCTCGCATGTTCGTTCGTTCGCGAAAAAATATCCTTGCATGCATCGTCCATTCGCAAAAAAGTTTCCTCACATGCATCGTCTGTTCGCGAGAAAATATCCTCGCATGCATCGTCCATTCACAAGAAAATCCCCTCGCGTGCATCGTTCGTTCATCCATTTGCAAACAAATCTCCTTGCATGTGCTCTCCTTGTTCATCTCATCCGTCGTCGTGTCATTTCTTATCCATGTACACGTATCTGCAATCGATCATGACGAGACGACATCAAATCCATAAACCTCATAGTCTACCATTATGCATTGTTGTTCGCTTTCGTATGCAAGTGACCAGGAGAGAGGACAAGGCTACGAAACTGCGTAAGGAAAATTTCAAGTTTGGATGTGGATTCCAGGCATTGTTGGTGAAAATTGCGCGGAACTCACTAGGAGAGTGATATGGGAAATTCGGATTAGAAGTGACTGTCTGTGGGATCTGGCTAGGCTAGCGAGCATATA
This sequence comes from Pinus tabuliformis, assembly GCA_031772625.1. NCBI lineage: Eukaryota > Viridiplantae > Streptophyta > Pinopsida > Pinales > Pinaceae > Pinus > Pinus tabuliformis. The sequence goes on along the minus strand of CM062808.1, from coordinate 848,173,579 downwards.
TGCGCAAATTTTTGGAGGAAGTAGTGTAGACAATAGAGGGGCCTGGCAGAAAAAATTGCGCAATTCATCCGGGGAGATGGTAGTGGGCTACAAGAGGCTTACCAAGAAAAAATGCGCATTTTTTCAGGGGAACTGGCAGTGGGCTGCAGGAGGGATGCTGGTGAAAACTATGTAACTTTTGGGAGGCTAGCCTACTGGACACCCCATCACAGTTTTTGAGTTGAGCAGGATGTTGGGCTAATGGATATCCCATCACAGTTTTTGAGTTGAGCAAGATGCTAGGCTATTGGTTGACTGCTCATGAAAACTACACAGTTTTCTGGGTGAGCAATAGGCTGGTTGACTGGGTGACTCGCTGGAAAAACTGTACAATTTTTTTAGGAAAGAAAGGATGGACACAAGGTGTCTTTCCGACCTGATACCACAATTTCTTCAGTGAGTGGAGTGGGTGAGATTTGCATCTTTTGTGCAATTTTTTTGGGGGAGTGAGTCCCGAGGTCACTACCTTGTCAAACTCTTCGGTTGACCAATTAGAGAGTTGGATGATTCGCTTGCCAACAGCACGGATTGAGATGGCTTGCTGAGAACCTTCTAGTTTTTCTAGGTGACAGTCGGTTCAGTTAATTCCAGGATTGCGCAGTGCAGCTGCTTGGTTGACAACCTCAAGCTCTGCACAATTTCGGGTAGTAGTACATGTTCAATGAGTGTTGAAACCAGACGATGCAGCTCAGCGAGGGTCTGATTATTGGAGGGTGATCCAGTCTTCAGGACTTCAGCAAAAATGGCTAAGTGTGTGAGTGAGTGAACTTGTGCATGCGTGATCTTGCGAACACACACTCAACATGACTTGATGAAAAGATGCCTCAAACCATCAAGATAACATATACGCAGTGTGACTGATCGACGATGTGAGCGATAAGCGCGACACTTGTGATGGACCATTGAATAACCACGATGACTTGCGCAATAGTGCATACAACTTCATGTTTGAGTGCGACAAATGTTTACATAACGAATACAACTTGTACACACAAAACAGGGACCTTGTACATGACCAAAACATGCATGCAAGCTTAACATTGTGACCAACATGAAAAAAAGTTGTCCTTTCAATGTTCAAGCAAGGAGGGTGCAAAGAATCAACACGAGCTCATGGGGTGAGCCTAAGTGCTTGCAAAAATCAAGTTAAAACCCAAGGGAGGCTCCGAAATTGGATGCAGGCCAAAATTTTGGAGGGTGTTGCAGCCGCTACAACACTTGGCAACACACTAGTTGAATTCCAACTTCTCTATTTTGGTTCATTGATAGCACAGAGCCTTGGTCTTTCAGGGAGTATTGAATCATTGTGTGGGTTATTTTGTCTACCCCACTTACCCCATGGATAGACATGGTTCACCTTTCACCAATTCAGTCAAACATAACAAAACTTTTCAGCTTGATCACAGTTTTTTGAAACCGGGAAGGGTAGTTTGGCTTGAGAGCTAAAAAAATTCAGAGTATGTTTTCATCTTTGGTGTTGCTCCACTGCCAGCAGGCCTGGACAGTACCCCAATGGAATCACATAGGAACACATGCATTTCTCCACTACCAGCGATCTTGGTCAGTACCCCAGTGGAGTTGTATGCTTCACCTCTCTGCGTAGGAAGCCTTTCTCTTCTTTTTCCTTTGTACTTTTTTAAAGAGAATTGTGCATAGACAATTATTTATTTTTGGGGTGGAAGAGGGATCCTTAATTATTGAGAGAAGAAGATGTTGTTCCTTGAAAGAAGCATGTAGGACCTCTGACATAGGTTTACTCATTTAGATTTCCCCTTCTCCACTTCTACTAGTTGGATGAGCTTGAACACATAAAGCAGAAGGTTGAGTACAGGCATGGGGTTTCCTAGTGTGGACATAGGTTCATGGTTGGACCCAAGATTCCCTCGCAGACAGCTTGTATTTCCCATCAAGAATTCATCGGCCGAAGGTTATAACCAAGCATAGAGAAGACGAGTGCAGGACTAGCGAAGTGTTGCAGTGTCACAAGACTCTTTAGATCTCAGCCACATACTCATTCAAAAGCCAGAACTTAGTAGAGGGCAACACTTATTTACAAAACTAAAAATAGCATGATACTAAGAAAAAAAAACAAAACGAAACAAAAATAGTAAGCAAAGAAAAAAAAACAACAAGCAAGAAAAGCGAGCAAGCAAACAAACCAAACCAAGTCAGCAAGAAAACAAACATGCAAACTAGAAAACAAGGACAAGCAGGAAAACAAACACTACTCCTACTCCTATGCTAACAATGCATGGGCCTACTTATGTGAAGTGGTATTTCCAATGCAGCCATCGATGCATTGGTTGGCCCATTTTGGTGAAGGCATGGTTCGTGAGAAACACAATTAAGGGAACCAACAAGCATAAAAGATATAACAATGAAGACCAACGCACTCCGAGTTTAAACGCATCCACAGAAAAGAAAAGAGTGAAAGTGCAAGACAAATCGTCTATGGACTTTCCATTGTGTTGTGACACACTGTGTATAGATGATAAACATATGCACTCTCTTCAATGTGGCAGAGAAGCAAACATGAGAAAAATAGAGAATTTACGCCTTTCAAGTGTGTTTGTTGTGAATGATTTCTCCAGTGTGCAACCGATGGAATCCTATGATTCCAGTGGAGGAAGCGAAATCTGTGTGTTGGATTTATCTTAGTGCATACAGATGAGTGATGAGGAGCCTCGGGTGTTTCACAATTTTTTTGATCAGAAGTGGAACTAACCTCAGGACAGCGAGGGCGTAACATAACCATCATCTCAGGCTGAAGTGCCTCAACAACCTATGAGGCTTCCACTTGGTTAATAGATAAATCATCAGAGACCAGTGTCTTAGACAGATTAACAATGAGTGAATCAACATCATGATCATATGAAGAAGCACAGAGATCACGACAACCATGATCAGGAAATTCAGGATGTTTGTCAGCGTCCTCATGATTTGATGAATCATACAGAGGGTAGATGAGAAGCAATAATGTTCACCCTCTTCATTTACGGAAAAAGCAGATGAAAATTCAAGTGGATTTTTAATGAACAATTTATCCTCTCCATTATCAAATGATGAAATGACATCAGGTGTGTTCTGCAAATGATCGGAAGCAGATGCATCCGTGGATGGATTAACAAAATTACAATCAGGGATAACATAATCACCAATGATGTTAGGGAAAAGTGGATAAGGTGGGGATAGAAGGAGGTCATCCTTCACCATGGGTTCATGCTCAGATGCTCAGTCATACTCTTCATGAATAACAACGCAGGTTGGTTGTGCAACGTCAACTTCGTTTATGGCTTGATCCTCATTCCCAACAGGTGTAGAGTCCATAGCAGAAAAACACAAGACAGTGCAATCCAAAGGATCAGCAAAGCGTGGAGATGGAGGTTGAGGTAACAAATGTGTATGACAATCCATGGGCTTCCCAACCAAATCTGCGTAGATATTGAGAGTAGTGAGGGTGGGAGGATGTGACAGTTGGACATACGTGTGCGCATGTTCTCACACATCACTCTGCGGTGGTTGAGATGTTTGATGAGGGGAAGGCAGACAATCACTTGTGACAATAACTGTGTCTTCTTGTGATTGCGCAATTCCATCACCGAAGTATGCTAAGCAGGGTTTGGACTTCAACTTCATCTTGGGACAAAGTGATTTGGTAAGGCGTATTCAAATCTATCCATGAGATAATGGAATTTCATCTGACTTTTCGGAGCTTCAGACATGAATAGACGGAATTGCTGCAAAAAATCTAGAGGTGATTCATGCATGGACTTCCATTGTTTTAACAATTTTTTATCAAGTGCTTCAGGATCAAAATAGTGGAAAATAGATTCAATTAGATCACTAAACTGCTTAAATGACCACACAAAGTTATGAGGCAGTATGCTACACCATCACAATAGGTGGTCACAAAGTATGTGTGCGAGCAGCGAACAAACATTTGTTTCATTAAAACCTTCCATTTTCTCCATGAGCTCATGGAAGTCATCTAAGTGGTCAAGCCAGGCCACTTCACCTTCACCATCATACGTGATTTGTTACAAGTCATCCCAGAACTCCCTCTCAATGTGAAAAATATATCCTTTGGAGAGACATTTCAAATGGTGAACTATAACAAACTCCATGATAGATGTGTGAAGATTGAACACAGATTGTGAGGACTCAGCTTGTCATCTGGCCCTCCTTCTAGCTCCAAAATGTTGACGGTGTTGGACCCGCCAACATTGAGGGTATCTCCCCTGTATGAAGTCCCAACTAGACCTCACACCATTTAATGCACAAGTCCCGTCCTGCACGATAGCCTGGTTTCCATTATCTTAAAGATATGCCTTAGCTCTTGCTTGTCAACACGTGAGAGTGGACTACTTGTCCTTGAACAATGAGGTTCACTTGCTTGGTGAGTGCTAGTGTTACTTGTGTCAATGTCCTTTCACCACAGATAGACAGCGTGGAATTGAGTCTCCAGTTGAAAGGGGAAAACTCCCAACTCTGTCAGGGACACACAACAAAACAGGACATGCATAGCTTCTGGAGGTGCAGTCGACACGGATGTGGCAGTAACAACACAAAAGAGAAGATAGCATGTACAAGAACCAGCGAAGCAGTCCAAGCAAGTGCGAAGGTCGTTATAACAAGTTTATGGGAAAGTTTTTGTTTGATGTCTTGTGAGGCAACCCACGTGGACAGGATTGCGTTAACAAATCATATAACACATTTTCATAAATATATGTATTAGAGAAACCGAAAGAGTTCAATTGTTTAACGCAAGTTAAAGCATGTTAGGTCCCTATAATACTAGTGATTCCCCCATTACTATTGTCATTGTATCCCTTATTTTTATTGTTGTGCCCCTATTGTCCCCATATTGTTATTATTGTGCCCCATAGAAGCCCACTATTGTTATTTTTGTGCCCTTATATTATTATTGTTAGGTCGGCTTTGGTTATATTGTGACCCCTTAGACTCCTATATATAGAAAGGAGGTTTTGTCATTTGTATCATCCAAGAATTGTTCATTTGTGTAATGTAAAGGAGGTTGCCCCCTCGAACAGTCTGAATTATAAGGCGTTTATCTATCCTTTCTATCTTATTGTGAGTTGGTTTCATACCATTTGGTATCAGAGCTTGGATTCTAGGGTTTCACTACTCCAAATAGGTCATCGTCGCATTTTCGCTATTAATTTGTTTCTGCGATGTTTCTGTTAGGGTCCTATAATAATAGAATTCATAATTTTGAATTGACTATGGTCGGTATTGTAATATTGTACATACCCTTTGCTTTCTACAAATGTATTCCCAAATTAAAAAATGTAAAGAGGGTATGTCCTAAAATAACAATAAAAGGACAAAAAGAAACAAAGATCAAAGAAGTGAAAAATATGAACCCCACAAAAAGAGATAAAAATAGATCATGAAAGTATGCAAATTCAAATGCCACTACTATTTTAATTTTTCTGCAAATAATGATTATGTGTAGCTTGAAATACCATAATCCATGATAAGTCAAACAGATTAATCTTGACTTTTCATGCTTTAAATTTAATGTTGATAGATAGAGAATAAAGATCTAGCCAAATAGTTTAATCTTGGCAGATCAATAGTTAAAATAGAGAATGATAGGGAGCTCAACAGTTTAACCTGAGCTCTTGGATGAAATAAGGTTTGAATTAGTTAGTTTCATGTTTCAAAGAAAAATGAATAAGGGTTTGCAAGCTCAAATGCACCCATGTAAATAAGGAATAAAATGTTAAAATAGCAGATGGGTAGGTACAAGCAATTTTTACAATCATGGATAAACATCATTTGGCATATTACTAATTTCCCTCCCCACAATGTGCTCCAGTACTAAAATACTTCAGTCATAAAGGCTCAGAGAATTTCTCTGACTTTTTGTAGGACTGGACTCTCGGCTTAATGGCTCATGGACATCAAGTATTGGGTTCCACCTTATTGAAACCCTTCTCATTCATGAAAACACCCTTTTCCATTTACATCACTCATTTTACCCTACAACATCCCCTTTTCCTAAGTTTAAAATACATTTTACCTATTAAAGGTAAAACCCCCTTAACTAATTCCCCTCTCATTCAAAATACTCAAAAACCCACAAAAAATGCTTTTATCCTAAGTATAAGTGTTAAATGTTGATATTAGGCCACCACAGTGAAGAAATTCAAGCCAAACATCATATTTTACATTATGCTTACTATATTTTACATTCTGCGCATTCATTTCATATTAATGTACTAACCTAATGTATTAGCTCCCCGATATACCTTTCTCTCATATTAAATAACTCCTTCATATATAATATCCAAACCCCGATTTAATTATAAACTATAGTTTCATCCCCCACATTATTTAAATTAACTCCCCGCTTCATATTTCCCCAACATAAACCTATTAACCCACCAACCCTTGGTGCTATTAAAGAAAACCCCGCAAATCTTCACACTGATTTCCCTCTGTGCAACTTCACCACGCGACAGCTGTTAGATCTCTCACCCCCAGATCTGATGACGTGCATCCATATCATGCTCACTCCCTCTCCGACCTTTATTAGCCCGAGAGCATGCGAGATTCACGGTTTTTCTCGGGCCCGATTTTTCTACGTGTCAGCCTCCGGCATAGATCACGTTCCCTCGGGGAAATACCACCCGCTTGCCAAAAGCGGTGTGATGGCCTCCAAAACCGCCTCCCTGCCCAATGCAAAAACTATCCACTATTCATAAAATACTTTCCCCACCAAAATATAACCATTTTCCTTTAAAAGGCCGAGAAGCCCCATTTCATCCTTTTTCACTTGTTTTTCTGTAAAACCTTAGCAATATGTTTGCGACACCCTGAGCCTCTGTGACTAAAATTCACAGCCGTCTACCACTTGAAGAAGCTCTGCACACCCAATTTGAGCATCCAATTCACATCTACAGCCACCATACCTTCTGCAATCACCATTAAAACCAATTTGCAAGCCAATTCACCAATTTCCAAGTATTTTGAGAAAAAACCAGAACAACCCTGTCATTTGAAAATGTACAGTAAAAGTCAAAAATATTATTACATGCTTCCGGTACGGGGAATGCAAGAAGAGCTCTGCAACTCAAACCCTAATGGCATCAAGGCAGTGAAAACCTAGGGGAAACGCGAAGGAAGTGTGGAAAACCGTCACAGCCCAGTCCAGCAGCAACTGACAGCGGCCAAAGCAACAAAGGTATGACAGAAGATGTCAGGAGGGGAGAGATCCCCTCCTACCGGGATACGGCGGCAGGAGACGGACAGAGTAGCCAGGAGACAGAGGAACGGAAGAACACGGGCCCGGTGCTAGGAGCTACCTGGCAAACAGGCCGCAGAGGAAAGTGCCTGCCATGTACAGTGGAGAAACCCAGATATGTGATCCCAGCGAATAAGCTGGAAAAGTATCGAAGTTACATGAGGGACCATGCCCTTATCTGCAAGTTTGTCGGAGTCTGGCCGTCGGAAAGAGACCTCACCAAGTGGATACAGCAAAAATGGCAGCCCCAAGGCCACATCGAGCTCAAGCTGGGAGCGAAAGGCTTCTTTACGGTAATCTTCTTTAACCTGCAAGATAGAGAAAAGGTATTTGAAAATGGCCCGTATTTTTATTATAATGCCAGTCTGTTCATGCGCTTCTGGGAAGATTGCTACAACCCTGACAAAGAAACCTATCTGGCTGCTCCTGTCTGGGTCCGCTTATTTGGGCTCCCCATAGACTTCTGGGACCCGGATATCTTGGAAGGGATAGGAAACTCAATAGGAAGCTTCGTGAAAATAGCAGAAACTACAAAGAAAGGTAGATACACCTCGTATGCCAGGATCTGTGTCTACATGAACCTAGAAAACCCCATCCCTGACACCATAGAGCTTGAATATCATGAAGAAATTTGGCAGCAGAACATAGATTATGAACACATCCCGTTTAGGTGTCGCAGGTGCCATACCCATGGCCATCTAGCAAAGGAATGTCCGATAACCAGAGAGGAAGAAGAAAGCAGAGGGCCCCAAAAAAAAAAGAGAGAGCCAGACCAGGAGGAATTCCAAGAGGTGAGAAACAAAAGGAAAGCCAACAAGGAACCCCCCTAGAAAGATAAGAAAGGGAAACAACCTGACATAGTGAAACCAAATAATTTTGCAATACTGCAGGTAGAGGAAGATGAGGAAGAGAAACTCATGGAAAATCAGGAGGATAAAGGCTCAGACTATAGTGAGAGCTGCGAAAGAAACCTAGCTAAAAGGAAAGCCTCGAGCGAGACACCAGAACAAGATAAGTAAATAGATGAACAAACTGAACAGATGGAGATAGACCAAGAAACCAGTAGGGAGGACCTAAGCCAGGAAGAGGAAGTATTGAAAAATTTGCTACATGAATGGAAGAACCTGGATGAGAGGTTTATTCCCGAAGAACAAAAGAAGCTGTATACTGAAACCTTCCAACAATACAAATCCAAACTAGAAAAAGGCAAAGCCTCAACAGAAGAATACCAAGAGACTCAAAAGGAAAGCAGACCAGATCAGAATGGAAAAAATAAAGGGGGGAAAAAAGGAGGAAGAAGAAACATTAAGGACTCCATCCAACTCATGGGAGAAATGTTAGTCAATACTGGAAGAGTAGTCCCGCTATCAGCGGTGTTTCAAACCCTCTCCCAAGTTAACCAATGATTTTGACATCGTGGAATATCAGAGGCTTAAATAGCAAAGGAAAACAGAGACATCTGGCAGCACGACTCAAAAAAGACAAGCCTCAGATTATGCTTCTCCAAGAAACCAAAATCCCAGGCCAGAAAATGGAGGAAATTCTCAATAAAATAAAACCAAGATACGAACATGTAACTATAGATCCCAAAGGAAGTGCAGGAGGGATAGCAATTCTCTGGAACCCAGCAGAAGTCCTCGCTGACTGGTGGATAGGAATGCCAAGAATCCTCTCTGGGAGATTCAGACTAATTGGACAAAGCGAATGGGTGGTAATCTCGGCTGTATATGGTCCCCACACCCGTGCAGACAGAGACCTGTTCCTCAATCAGCTGACTAAACTTCGAAGTTTGCACCAGGAGCAGAGATGGATCCTGGCAGGAGACTTCAACTTAATCACTTCTCGAGAAGAGAAAAAAGGTGGAATAAGCAGAGAAGACCTGGAAATGGAAAGATTCAGAGAAGTGCAGACAAAATTAAGGGTGGTTGATATCCCAACCATAAACAGAAAATTCACTTGGAATAACAGAAGAGGCGGATCCAAACAGATTGCTTCAAGACTGGACAGATTCCTCATTTCAGAGCACATAATCGGGCTGGATATCTTCTATGAAGCCTCTATCCTACCCTCAACAGGGTCGGACCACTGGCCAATAAAGCTGGAAATAGCCTTAAATAGTCAGAACAAAAAGAGACCCTTCCGGTTCGAGTCCTTTTGGCTCCACGCCCCTGACTTCCTAGACAAAGTAAGAGGCTAGTGGCAGGACAGCAAAAGTGGAAAGGATGGCCGCAGCAAAATGCACTCATTTCAGCTAAGGCTCAAAGAAATCAAAAGCAAAATCAAAAAGTGGAACAAGGAAGAATTTGGCAATATCCAACAGGAGCAAGGCAAACTCCAGTCCAAAATGAAAAGAATCTAGCAGAAAATCATCTCGGAAGGTCATAGTCAGGATCTGGTAGAGGCGGAAGGCAAAGTAATCACTCAATTGGAGGAAAGGCGAAAACAGGAGGAAATCCTGTGGAAGCAGAAATCCCGGATTCAATGGCTCAAAGAAGGAGACAAAAACTCCAAATTCTTCCACAAAGCCATGCTGAACCATCGCCAACACAACAGAATCTTCTCCTTGAAAGACAAGGAGGGAAACAGAGTGACTCAGCAGGATGAAATAGAACATCTCTTGGTGGAGCACTTCAAAGGTATTCTCTCCGAACCAAATGTCAACAGATCCGAGGACATAGACAAAATCTGCCACCATATTCCCAAGAAAGTCTCCAGAGATCAAAACCTGGCCCTTCTCAGGGTAATCACCAAAGATGAACTTGAGGAAACAATTAACAAAATGTCTAAAAATAAGGCCCCGGGGCCCGATGGCTTCACCATTGAATTTTATCAGGCGACTTGGAGCTTCATGGGGAATGATCTGCTTGATCTTGTGGAGGAATCCAGGTGCTCCAAGTGCATGCACCAGGGCTTGAACACCACCTTCCTAGCGTTGATCCCAAAGAATGGCCGCTCGGATGAACCGCAGGGTTTCAGGCCCATTTCCCTTTGTAATGTGGTCTACAAAATCCTTGCAACTATCATGGTTAACAGGCTCAAGCCGATCCTGCCGGATCTCATTGCCCCGGAGCAAACTGGCTTTGTCAAAGGACGGCAGATCACCGATGGCATCATAGTGGCCCAGGAAGTGATTCACTCCCTGAAAAGCTCCCGTGCCCCAGGCATGCTTATCAAACTTGACCTGGCCAAGGCGTTTGACTGGCTCAGCTGGAACTATCTGGCAGGTATACTTAAAGCCTATGGATTTGATCAAAGATGGATAAATTGGATCCTGTCTATGGTGAGCTCTCCTGTCATGTCAATTCTCCTAAACGGATCCCCCACTGAAGCTTTCACTCCCTCCCATGGGCTAAGGCAGGGAGACCCCCTGTCTCCCTTCCTCTTCATCCTAGCCGCAGAAGGCCTAGGTAGATTGGTAAAGGCTCAGGTCTCAAGGGAGCGGATAAAAGGACCCCGAATCTGCGGAGAAGAAATTCCGATCTCTCACCAACAATTCATAGACAACGTGATGCTTTACAGTCAAGCCACTCTGAAGGAGGCTCAAAGAATCATCAAATCCTTATCTCAATTCAGCAAAGCCTCTAGAATGGAGATCAACAAGGATAAATCGGAAGTGTTTTTCTTCAACACCTCGCTGGCAGCCCAAAGATTCCTGGCTCGTACTCTAGGCTTCAACAGGGGATCATTCCCATCCAAATACCTGGGTATCATGCTCCATGAGCATCAATTCCAGTCGGCCAACTGGAATCTACTAATAAAGAAAATCCGAAACAAAATGGAGAACTGGACCCATCGCTCGTTGAATGCCCCAAGTTGGATAACCTTATTGAAAGTTGTTCTACAGGCCATCCCCAATTACCAGCTCTCGTGCCAAGCTATCCCAAAGACTGCAAGCCAGATGCTGGTTACCCTGTTCAAAAACTTCCTCTGGCAGAGGACCAACAAAAAGAGAAAGTGGGCCCTTATCTCATGGGAGTGGCTTAGCCGGCTCCCCAAAGATGGTGGTTTAGGGCTTCGTGACCCCTACGTCCTCAACCAAGTTATCGGTACGAAGCTCTGGTGGTGGTGGCTTCAGGGTAACCCTGACCTATGGAAGGTGCTATGGGAAAGAAAGTACAATGAGGCAGGGGAAACTGAAGAAAGATTGAGAAGCACGACAAAGACCAGAGGCTCTGCAATCTGGAACCTGGTGAGAGGCAGCAAAGACCTGATAAGGGAGAATAGTTTTTGGGAAATTCGAGCAGGGGACAAAGCCAGATTCTGGGAGGAATCATGGTAGGAACACGACCGCCTCATACAAAAAGACAACCTCCATGACATCCTCGCCTTCTCGTCCCAAGTCGGGGCTTCAACTGTTGGAAACTTCTGGAAGCTTGACGAGGCATGATACTGCAACAATTGGAAATTTAAAGTGGAGTGGGAAGGAGCACCAGGAACCGACAGATGGCAAGACTACTATACAGAGATGGAATCTCGGAAAATAGTAAGGAAAACAGGGTCTGACATCCTCAGATGGGGCAAACGAATTCAAGGAAATTTCACAATAGCAGAAGCCTACTACCTTAAAATCAATCAAAATCATCAACCGGAAACAAACCAATGGAAAAACCTTTGGAAAATCAAGCACTGACCTAATATCTCTTTTTTCATTTGGACCATTCTACACAGTAGAGCGCTCACCTGGGACCAGATTCTGAGGAAGGGAAGCCAAGGCCCATCCCGTTGTGCCCTCTGCTTCTCCCAAGAGGAAACCATGGAACATTTGATGAACCGCTGCTCCGTCAGCTCCTCCCTGTGGGAAATCCACCATAAATTGTTTGAGCGCCAACACAGAAACCATCAAAACATCGTAAGCACCATAGTCAATTGGCCGAGAAAGCCTTACCTGAACCCGGTGGTCAATCGAGCCTGGCTCCTTTCCGCGGGTGTTGTGGGGAAAAGTATCCAACACGGAATGACCCTATCCCACTCTAAGGGTGATAGTTCCTTAGCAACAGCTGAAGCAAAGCTATCTAAAGTTACTTCTTTATGACATGCAAGAGATGAAAGGAAGAGATCCACTTACCGATGTCTTGCGCAAATGGTCGATCCAATCTCCTCTATTTGCCGCTCGCTCCCAGCTCCAAGTCTTCTCATGGGCCCAGCTACACGAGATCCTGCGAATAAGACAAGAAAAGGAAACTACGAGAAGCATGCATTCATAATTGATTCAAGGATTAGCATAAATCAAATACGCAAGTAAGACAAAACACCATTGAAACACATGCGAATAGAAGAACCTCAAATGCTTTATTAATATAAGGAAGTAAGGTTCAGGCGGTGATACAACCGTGAGAGGTCCAATCCAGCATCACCTTCCCGACGGAAAGAAATCTCCTCTTCACCTCCCTCAAGCAATCACCCAATACTCACAACTGTAAACCAACAGCAATTCTTTGCACAAAATTCCGGCCTCCAGATCCCATGGGATGAGATCCTTATATAGAGTTTTGGAGTGAAGATAAGTCAGCTTGATGTGTGACTTGTTGTCCTCTTCAACTCCAGTTGTTCTTTAGTCCTTGAGTCCACTTGGAGTTTCTACCTTCCACTTGGAGTTTTAGAACCTCTTTACTCATCATTAGGCGAATCTTCTGATCCAAGTGTCATTTTGGAAGCTTCCTGGGCACTGGCACATTGAGAAAAGATTCCTCCACATGTCAAAGTACGCCCAGCGCAGGTAGCCTTTGTTGCACTTGCTATGTAGCGCAGGTACACCATAGAGCTTTTGACATTCAGCGCAGATGCTTAGTGGAGCAGCTGCTTTGATCCAAAATTGACCTGTTTTTGAGTGTTTTTCAGTGGAGAACTGATCTGTAGTGCTGTGGTTTGCTGACCTTGTTCCTCTAGGGGTAGGAACAACATGTTTAGGGACTTTGGATCCCTCGGATTATTGACATTTCATGCTCCATGCTGTAAGGCACAAAAATGTCTATAACAGTTGCCCCCTAAAGTATGAGGTCGTTTATCGGGTGAAATGCTTTATTAGGAGGATCCGAAGTTCATTCAATCGTCGGGAGGTGACCTGTAACAAAATACAATACAATACATTATCTTTTCATACTTTCTTTTCATGATCTAGCTGATGCGGGCATTTCCCATGCTCAGCTTTATAAATACATTTGTTGTACATAAACAGACGATCGTCTGATAATAGACTGATAATTCTCTGCTTTTAATTATCATCCTTTTAGTAGGATGATCATCTGCTGCACATGTCTATGTTTTTATCTCCTGAATATATATCACAGCCCGGATGGATGAAACTAGATCCGGGGTCTTCAAACTTGTCCGATCTTCACTCTAGTACAAGTCGATCCATGTGAGAATTTCTTGAAGTCGAACATGGAAAGACATCGCTTGATTACCAGTCAATAATGTAAACTGTTAACAAGCGCGAGAGGAATCACCGATAATGATGATGACCCTCAAGGTACTGCAGCACAATTCACGTGGCGTGAATATAGGATCTGACGTCGAACACCACGCAAAGTCTCCCGGTCGAAGGTCATTAATGTATACCTATCGCCGGAAGTGAGAAACTTGCCATTGAGGCATGCAAGCTTCAAAGTACTGAGGGGGTGTTCCTAGATCAACTTCTTGGATAGTGAGCTGATGTCGACAAGAAGCGATCCGTCAAAGGAGGGCCTTAATGAATCCCACATCAGTGACACAGAACGGAGCTAGTGATGATGGTGAAAACGATCTGTGAAATATGATTCAGGGTGGTAGTCATGGAAGGATGAAAGATGATGTATGGTAGTGGATGGGACCCGGTTGACACTTTCTGAATGACATCTCTTGAACATATAACGACACTGATGTGATGGATCGGTAGAATTACCCCATGTATGGATGGTATGGCGAGACCATGGTGAAGGGACCGGTGAATGATAATAACCCAACCCGATATTTATGGAGGAAAAAGTGTCATGTTCAAGAGCGACTTGCTACCATTAAGCTTTGAGGTTCTTCCCAATTTTTCCCCAGTCATTTCTGACCAGTACCTCTTTATTTTTTTCAAGCTTGAGGAGGATAACATATGCTTGTTCTATAACCAGCCCTTCGGGCAAGCCCATCGCTATGTTTTAACGAGCTTAACGATAGGGAAACTCGTTCTCGTCTAAAGACAAGTTTGTCGCTATCTAATATTTTTAACGAGCCCAGCGACAAAGACAACTTGATCCTTTTCATTTTTAGAGAGTCTGAAAAGGGTACATAAAGTGGACTCCAGGGGTCCTTTTTCGTCATCTAATCCCTCAAGTCCGAAAAAGTATAAAACAATACAGAAGGGATGAATGTTCGATATCTTTATCGAGCCGAACTAGACAAGCGCTCGATCGTTTTGTGCAATAATCCCTCAGGTCCAAAAAGATTAAAATCTAGAGGAGGGATAGCTCTTCCGGTCCTTTTAACGAGCTGGAAGGCCAAAACTCGGCAAACTTTTCATATTTTACGAGTCAGTGAAAAAAGCTCAAAGAAGACTCGTATTTTGAGGAACGAGTGATAAACAGGGATAGCAGCAGATTCCAGGTACAGGTTGGAATTTTCCAATCACGGCAGTATTACAAGGATGGCCAAGTGAAATCACTCTTCGCAGCTGTTCCTCAAAATAGGTAAACAATCAAGTGGATGTGAATGATCGGCCAAATGAAAAGTGGAGGTGACGGTGCACAAACACGACCAAGGCTTTTATGGCTGATGAATTTACAGTCTCAAATGATTATTTACCGGTTCATTTTTTCTTGATGCGCTTGAACTCTGGGGGGAAGCTTGCTCACATGTGCGTTTATTTTTTAATAAGCATGAACTCTCGCTAAAACTGCTCGGTTTTGCGTTTATTTTTTAACGAGCATGAACTTTGCCAAAACTGCTCGTATCTTGCGTTTATTTTTTAACGAGCATGAACTTTGCCAAAACTGCTCGTTTTTACCAGTCATAAAGTAGGAAGGTCTCCTGGTAGATTGCTCGCTATTTTTTAAGGAGCTTCATCTCGCTATGCTTTGCTCCATATCCTCTCTTTATGCAAGCTGGGTATCGGCTAATCCTACGAGTTTAACGGGTTAGACCTACAGGTTTAAAGGGGGGACCTAAAAAACTAAAAAACAAAATAGCCGCCCGTGCTTGCATTCCAAGAGGTTTGCATGCCCCCAGGTGTAAGTCTAATTTCAAGGTCGCCCCTACTTGTCCGTCAAAAACCCTTGTTTTCAACGGGTGAGGCCTACCTCTTTCAGGTTACCCAAAGATTGTTCCGCTAATCCTTTCAAACAGAACTTTCTTCGGCGGCGCCGACTAGGCGACGGTGAATGACGATGCTCCGCCACACACTTAACTTTAACAAAAGAATCTTTTTCCAGAACAACCCCATTCCTAACTGCCCCTTCTTCTGCATGAGAGCTCTTGCCGGCTCTTCTGTTTTACGAAGATGAAGGAGGGGACGGGGTATGGACTAGTCATATTCTCCCGCGGAAATTCTACTTTATACCCAAGGTTTTTTCTGACCCCAGCAGACCAAGATGCATGCCCCCTGGGTTCCGGCCCTACTTTCCCGAATCACTCGCACTCATCAGGAAGAAGAACCGGAGGTAGAGACCTTTCTTGATCGAAGAGACCATTCAGGATAGGTATGTGACTATTTGCGATGCGTGATCCCAGAAATGAAAGTTGGTCTACGAGCTTGACCATTCTTCCTTCGTATGGAAAACACATTATTCGAAAGAGTGAGGAGACTATTGCTTCCATGCAATATATGTAGTCTCATCCAAGGACTAGGTTATAATCCAAGGGTCCTTGGACGACCATCAAATTTATCTTGACAGCCTTCCCTTTCAATGTAATAGGCACATTAGGTAGAATCCCTAATGGTCGACTGGTTCCTTTGTCAAAACACGAGATATTTCTTATCTCAGGCAAAAGCGCTGGGCAACCCAGTGCTTTCCAAGCAATAGAGGACAGGATACTCACAGTTGTCCCTTCATCAATGATAGTCCCAGCCATCACCATTTTGTATATTTGGACTATAATTCTAAATGGTATACTGGCTGGTAACCGGGGTCTGCCTAGTTGGTTCCAATCAAAGGACACAACCAGGTTGCTTGGTGGTGGGACCGAATACACGGCCGGGTATGATCCTGACGATGCTCCTTCCTGCGATAAAGGAGTGGGCACATTGCCCTGATGTTCATCAGAATCGGTGTTGATGAAAAGAATCTGGACGGTGTCATCCTTACTCTCTTCGGTAGGGGTGTCAGCTGAAGATGAATCCTCAGTGACTGTGGTATTTGAAGATGAAACTTCTGAAGGGAGAACCGGGTCAACTGTTGTCTCGACCTTTGGACTTTCGTCCGGTCCGGATTCAGTAGGTTCATTTTTAGTGACTGACACTTCAGTTGGCCCTATGAGCGGGGCAGCCGTATTTTCGACCAACGAAGGACTTGGCGCGAGTTTTTGGTATCCAGAAGGAAGTAGCAATGGTGCAACCGGTTGATCTTCCAAAACCCTCTTTGCTTCGTCTAAAAAGGGACAACGGCGGAGGGTGTGATTGCCTTCACACAGTTCGCAGGGGAATCTCATTCCCCTTCGTTGTCTAGAACCTTCACTTTCATTGGTCGACGGTAAGCATTCCACCTGGTTGTCAGAGGTTGACGCTTCCGAACTGTGCAAATGAGGGGACCAATCCCTTAGTATCCGGGGAATACCGGGACAATCACGGTGGAGGTGGTCCCCTCTACATATGACACATGGCGATTTGGGCCCGGTCCGTGCTGTGTGTGGATTTTTGTTAGATGCCTTTTGCTTGCCCCCAGGCGCCTTTGGCTCCTTCTGCTTCTTTTCTTTCTTCTTCTTTTCCTTCTTCTTTTCTATGGGAGCTCCGCTTTCGGCGGCTTGACCTTTCGAAGAAGAAGGATCGGAGGAAGGCTTATAAGAAGTGGTAGGCTGGAGGGTAGCTCTAGACTGGTCTAACCGTTGACTCGACTGTTCAGGAACCGTGGTGTTTTGAACTACAGTGGTTGAGAATAGCCAAACTGGCAGGCCAATTGTCAGTCCTGGAAGCGACAACGTGGCCATGTGGGGCGCACCAACTTCTCCCCAAGAGGAGAAAGGGCTAGGGTTCCCATCATGTGGAATCCCTTGGTTGGCGTGTTCCATGTTCTCAACCTCAAGATCAACGCAGGAATAAGGGGTGATTATGTTCCGTTTAGAATGAATTTTATATGACGACGCTTTAGACACAACTTGCTTTTTCAATTTTTAAGAGTCGAGAAAAAGCTAAAGATGACTCTAGTCTCCTTCGATGTATTAACGAGCCCGAAGTGACAAATGCTCAGATGGACTTTTTCAGTTATAGAGTTTGAAAAAGGCCAAAAGAGACTACTCTGGAGTTCTAGGCAGAGGGTGTGCCAAACCTTTCGCGAAACCACAGAATACGTTTTACGGTACGAGTGGTCGATCTTTGTGAATGCTGTGTTCACTGCATCGCGATCAGTAGGGCGGCCGACACGGCTTCCTATGGATAAAGGCTTTGTTCCTATAGGGGTCCCCCAATATACGCGATGGTACGCGGGGGCACAAATCCGTATTAGTGCTATCGTCCCTCAGGAGGAATCACCCACCTTCGTAGAGATCGACGGTCACTATGTTTAACGACGCCGGAACACGTCTCTACCTAGACCTCTACTGTGTTTCGTTATGTTTCAAAGCGCTGTTACATAAATTCAGTTCTTTTTAGGTTGATCTTGCTTAGCAGTTTGCCTTTATGGATCACCACGTGATGTATGATACAACTCCTAAATGCAGTCTAAGAATGATAAGCAAGCTTTTTCAATTCTTTCAACTTATGAAAATCTTAACTACTGAGGGAAAAGAAAGACATCATCTTTTCAAACAGATCATAGAGCACACACTGATGCACTTTTCCTAAATCGACATGCAAACTGTCAAAATGCACATGCACAATGCAAGTATTTCTTTTCTTCTTTCTTAATGTTGATGTATTACAAAAAGAAAGCTGTTGTATAATTTCGAATTCAATTTCAAGTGAAAGAAAACAAGTTTTTGTCCAATAATCAAAAGAACACCTTAAGATTCACTCATTTCGACACAAGAAATACTGAAATTCGAACCATATAACGAAAGCAAATGTTCAAGCAGCTATGAACAGTAATAAACTAGCTCTTAGAATCACAACGACACTTTCTCACAGGCCTAGATCCAAGAGGTCACAGCAAGACTAGTTCACTTTCGCTACGGGAAACTGTGAATGACAGCAAGAAATACAATAAGAACAATCACGGTTTCTTCATACAACTGAGGCGGAATGAAGGCAAAGAAAGGCAGTTTCAGCTGGGTATACAGGTTGACAACAGGCTGCAAAAACAATATTGAAAACTGGGCAACAGACAGTAGGGAACCCCAGTTGCACAAGGCAAAACTGGATCAGCGCAGGTACTGCACTGTCAATCTGACATGCAGCGCAGGTAGCCCCTTCGGGACCTGCGTTGCAGCGCAGGTAGCCTTTGTTGCAGCTGCACTGAAGAGACAACTCTCATCTCTCTCAGATTCCGGGTCACAGTTTGCTCAAAAATCAATGGTTTTTGGCCAAATCAGAGGCTATCAGCCAAGTATACACTAGAGGATGATTAAGGAAGATGAACACTATCACAAAGAGCTAAAAAGAGTCCTTGTGGATCAGCTCTTCAAATCATAAACATGCCCAGCACTGAGCTAGAGTAGCTGCCCTCTACTTTGCATTCGAAGGATTCGAATGCAGGTCGATTCGGTACTCCCTTTGTTTAGGAAATGAATAGCAAGAAACACAAGCTACCAACAAGACACGGTCCCCAGCGGAGTCGCCAGTCTGTTGTGGGGAAAATTATCCAACACGGAATGACCCTATCCCACTCTAAGGGTGATAGTTCCTTAGCAACAGCTGAAGCAAAGCTATCTAAAGTTACTTCTTTATGACATGCAAGAGATGAAAGGAAGAGATCCACTTACCGATGTCTTGCACAAATGGTCGATCCAATCTCCTCTATTTGCCGCTCGCTCCCAGCTCCAAGTCTTCTCACGGGCCCAGCTACACGAGATCCTGCGAATAAGACAAGAAAAGGAAACTACGAGAAGCATGCATTCATAATTGATTCAAGGATTAGCATAAATCAAATACGCAAGTAAGACAAAACACCATTGAAACACATGCGAATAGAAGAACCTCAAATGCTTTATTAATATAAGGAAGTAAGGTTCAGGCGGTGATACAACCGTGAGAGGTCCAATCCAGCATCACCTTCCCGACGGAAAGAAATCTCCTCTTCACCTCCCTCAAGCAATCACCCAATACTCACAACTGTAAACCAACAGCAATTCTTTGCACAAAATTCCGGCCTCCAGATCCCATGGGATGAGATCCTTATATAGAGTTTTGGAGTGAAGATAAGTCAGCTTGATGTGTGACTTGTTGTCCTCTTCAACTCCCGTTGTTCTTCAGTCCTTGAGTCCACTCGGAGTTTCTACCTTCCACTTGGAGTTTTAGAACCTCTTTACTCATCATTAGGCGAATCTTCTGATCCAAGTGTCATTTTGGAAGCTTCCTGGGCACTGGCACATTGAGAAAAGATTCCTCCACATGTCAAAGTACGCCCAGCGCAGGTAGCCTTTTTTGCACTTGCTATGCAGCGCAGGTACACCATAGAGCTTTTGACATTCAGCGCAGATGCTTAGTGGAGCAGCTGCTTTGATCCAAAATTGACCTGTTTTTGAGTGTTTTTCAGTGGAGAACTGATCTGTAGTGCTGTGGTTTACTGACCTTGTTCCTCTAGGGGTAGGAACAACATGTTTAGGGACTTTGGATCCCTCAGATTATTGACATTTCATGCTCCATGCTGTAAGGCACAAAAATGTCTATAACCGTGGGGTTCCTGCTCTGGAATATCTGGAAAGCTCGGAATGGGGCCATCTTCAAGTCAGAAGCCCGAACCCCCGTAGCAATCTGGGAGAAAACCATTAGAAACACTCGGGAAACAATCCTAATAGAAAGTTGGAAGGATGAGGACTGGCATGTTTTGACTTCAGAGGAGCAAATCCTAAACAGACTAGAGGTCAGATAGAGTATGGTAACCGGCGGGGCTTCTTGAAAAGAACAGACCAAAACAGTGGCCGAAAGCAACCAGTACAGACACCCCCCACAAGGATTCATAAAACTAAACTTCGACGACGCCGCAAAGCACAACCCAGGAGAGGCCAGCATTGGAGGAGTCTTTAGAGATGCCAGAGGCAACACTTTAAGAACTTTCGCGATGGACTGCGGGGAAGCCTCGAATAATGAAGCCGAGTTGCACGCCCTGAAGCGGGGACTGGAAATAGCTCTTCGGGTCAATTTCAAATGTCTCCAAATCGAGGGGGACTCGAAGCTAGTAATTGACATGGCTAAGAAGCTCCAACGGCAACAGCCAGTGGAAAGGATCAGCAAAAGCTGGAGAACTGCTTGGCTCGTTGGCGAAATTGGGAAGCTCCTTCCCAGAATAGACTACCTCCTCCTGACTCACACCAGGCGTGCAGGTAATAAGCCGGCAGATTGGCTTGCGAATTGGGGATGCCGGAACCGGGGCAAAGAAATCGACAACGAAGGTCTGCCTCATCTGCACCAGGAGGAGAAATCTCAACTTCAGCAACTGCTAAAAGTTGATAAAGGTGGTAATGGCATGAAAGAGATGAACGGTCAGGATCAGGCGGCACGCAGTGGAGGCGGAGATAATCTACAACAGCTGGGATCAGACAGCTCATCCGTGGGAATAGGCAGAGGAGAAAGGCAGGAACAAATCGGGCAGGTGACGGGGCATGGCAAGAGTGGCCGAAGGGATGGAGAAGACGTGCGAGCTGAGACAGAATTAAGGAATGATCTAGAGCCAGCTCCGGAATTCGGGATAATGGACAGAGGAAGGATGACAGGTGGCACCAGGAGTACAGGAAGGCTATGGCAAGAGTAGCCAGACGGAGGTTGGAATAATGACACATAAAGTGGGAAGGTCAAGTCATGCCACTTCCCGAGATGGGGAAGCCGAAATGCGTGACGAAAATTTAAATGGCCAAGCAGAGGCCGGAAATTTAATCAGCCAAGTGGCGGCCTGGTCGACTCGACCACGCGTTAATAAGCCCGAGGAAACAGATGGAAGGCTCATTCAGCTTGGTAAGCACGATGAAAAAGAACGGAAAGGCGCCTGCTCACCTCTGCGACCAGCCCTCCTCCTCAGCTTCGGCAAGAAAAGGTGGTATGTTTCCTATAGTCTTCGTCCTTCAGACATTATGCATGCTTGTTTCTCAGTTCTCTTTGCCTGGCTGGCCATGCTCTGGCCTTGCACGCAGAACCCTTGTTGCAGCAATGAAAAGGGCCCTCCAGGCACTCTTTTTCTTCTCCTCCCCCCTGCTGGGACGGGAAAGTTTTGCTTCATGCTAGTTTCGCGCCCTGCTCTGAGAAACAGGCTGTGTGGGGGGCTTTGCCGGGTTTTGTCGCGCTTCAGGAGGGTCCGTGCACCCCTGGTCTTTTCTGCTCCCTGGCCTTCTTCTGTGGTCTCTTCCTCATCTGCTTCTCCTTCTTGTTGGCTAAGGCCGTTAGGTTTCGCCACTTCGTCGGGTGGGGGGTTCTTCGGGATCTTGTGAGATGGTGGTGGGTCTTTAGCCGCCGTGCCCTAATTTGAATTGCTCCAAGGACATGGGCATCCATTCATGCTGAGCTTGCCACTACAACTGAGCTGAACTTTATTGTGCTCCATCTCTCTCGCATTGACCTATGGTTTTCTACTATGATAGGTCGGAAAGCTTCCACAATTCCCAAGCCCCAGGCCAGTGGTAAGATGGCTCCAAGGAAGACCAATTCTGATAAGAAGAGGGATGCTGGCACCAGTAGTCAATCGAACAAAAGGGGCAGGAAGCCCGACTTCGACAAACTCCTTCACCTAATCGATGGCTACATGACTGGCATTTCTCCTGAGGTCCGCTCTCTTATCCATGAATGGGAGCGCGAGCTGAGGGAAATCAGCGCGAACAAAGAAATAACCCGTGGGGACTGGGAAGTGATCACGGACCCTGGCACCACCAGAGGCAGGAACACGTTGTTCAATAAAACGTTACAATTCTATTGGATCATGAAACATGTGATTGGTAGGGCTATGGAGGTTAACCAGGCTGTTCCCGAAGAGGAGGCTGAAGATCTCAAACAGGCTGAAGAACTCCTCAAATGCCAACTGACAGAGGAATCAGCCTCCATAAAGAACACTCTCCTAAAAGAGCTTGCGGCTGTCCAAGTCCAGGTTTCCAGAAACCATCTGCTACTAAAGGACATGGAGCAAATGATGCTGGAACTCAAATGGGCCATAGAGCAGAAGATCCTGAAGCCGGGCGCTAGCGACTCTAAGCCAGCCCCGGTAAATTTGTCGGACGAAGATTAGTGGTGTGTGTCTTCTTTAGTTAATTTTGTGATGAATCTGAACTGTATCTGGACGTCGAGTTATGTTACTGTAGTTAGCCTTGATTTTAATAAGCAGAATAATGGTTATGACAGGAAGAAGGAACTTAACATTTTTGAATGTTGGTCAGGTTTTAAGGCCAAAAGGTGGCGGTCTGGTTTCCTTCAGGCAGATCCACCACCTGAACTCTAGTATGATGTAATTTTGCTGTTATCCGGAATGAAAAATGCCTTACTTTACAAAAAAAAAATGTACAGTAAAAGTCAAAAGGTTACAGTGAAAGTCAAAAAAGCACGGTAAAAGGAAAAAGATAAATCAGCCAGATGAAAGAGTATCAGTAAAAGTGTATCAAATTGAAAAATCAAAGTGAATAAAAGCATCTAGTGGGAAAACAAACATCATGGAAGACAGTTACAAAGCATACAGATAAAATAAATTCATGTCAAAGTGAAGATTGATGAAAAAACATAGCAATCAAGGTAAACAAAAAAAGTAAACATGGAGACAGTAACAGTTAAACAGAAATGAAAACACTTTCACCAGCAACAATGAAGTTTATCCAAAGTAAAGGTAAAAACAATTAAAAGAAAACTAAGGTTAAAAGATGAAATCAGAGCAGGAATGGTACATTTTCCAGAAATTTCTTGTTTAAGTCATAATTTTGTAGAAACTATTGTGGCCAATCCAAGATAAATTTTGAGAAATTGGAGGAGGTTTTTGTTCCTAAAAGGAAAATCTACAAAAGAATATCTCACTTTTTACACAAGTATTACAAAAATGGAGATAAATGCATATCTTGACAGCCTATTTTTCGGACTATGCAAAGTCCTGCAAAGTCCTGTTTTTGTCATCTTTTTGCAGAGAATATTGTGAACAGTTGGAGCTGAATTTTGGGAAACTGAAAGAGTTTTATCTTGACAACATATTTATCTACAATAATTGTTTTCCCTATGTTACATATATATCTCAGATTGAGATATACAAAGGTATCACCGGACCCTAATTTTGCAGAATTTCTGGGGCAGAATGCACAAAGGAAGGAGGTAG
Source organism: Pinus tabuliformis (assembly GCA_031772625.1). Taxonomy (NCBI): domain Eukaryota; kingdom Viridiplantae; phylum Streptophyta; class Pinopsida; order Pinales; family Pinaceae; genus Pinus; species Pinus tabuliformis. The sequence goes on along the minus strand of CM062808.1, from coordinate 848,149,726 downwards.
TTAGTGACTTGGAAGCCTCATCATCAATTAAAAGTTGCTATCAAATTCGAATTTCTCTTCTTTGTCACCATCAATCCATAAATATAGTTCCAAATAGATTCATTAGTTTTGAGTGTCCTTTATTTAAGTTCTATTAATATAAAACAGTTTGAGATATTTGTAAAACCAATCTTGATATTTTTTCAAGATATTTCAGTTTAGAATTTATATAAATACTTCTTCATTTGAAGTATTTTGGGTGGATTATATTACATTTGTAGAGTTATTTTGATCTTAAACCTAAGGGTGATTGTACCATTTTCAAGTCAATAGATTGGAGCAAGTGATAAAAGCATTTCGCTACAGGATTCATGAGATGAGCCATTTGCAGTGAAGTATCTTCTTTGTTTGATTTTGTTACCTTCTTATGTGTTTCATAATCTTAAATTTGTTCTAAATTTAAATGAATTAACTGGAGATATCAATAATAAATTGTTTAAGTACACTATGTTTTTCACAGTTAGTCATTTACATGTTTTCCTCTGATACCCAGATTTGAGAACCCTTAATTTCTCTCCCATCCAGTTGACTTCTTTCATTCCTTCTAGAGTCTGGCCTAGGGAACCCTTAATTTCTCCAGGGATCTGATTTGAAACCATTTCACCATTTAGCCTTTGAGATCTGCAGTAAGTCATCTATCTTGCCCTGTAGACACTATTTTTTAGAACTGAATCCAGTCTTGTTTATCCGACATTCGACCCCATAGCCCAATGGTAGAAGAAAACCTCTATTCATCTAAGTAAAGTGATCCCACCACCCAAATTCAAAACAAAACCCAAGTGCAAACAGTAACTAGCCTAAAAACATCTTAACTAAACAAAGTTAAATTATAAAGAGAGAGCCCTCTCTGAGCATCAGGAAGGCTAGGTCCTGATCTCCAAAAGTGGTTTGCGGTTACCTTTGACTTTTCTTTCTTCATTAACTTCAAAAGAAATATCAGAGTGCTAACATAATTGGCAACCATACTAGGGACGAATGACATTTTCTTTAAAAATATTTTATAGGTTCAGATCTGATCTATGATGGTGGACAATGATCAGATACACAAAGGTTAAAATCATCCACCTGGAAACTCCAAATCAATTTCACAATCAAGACTCCGGTGGAGGAATGAACCTAAAAGAACAATATGGGAAGATCAAGTTTCTAACTTGGATTGTTATCCAAGACATCATGTTCTCATCAAGAAGGTTTTTCAATTTATATTGTATTTTAGAGAAGATCTTAGATTAGTTTTTAATTATTTTCCTTTGAAAATTGTAAATATAAAATCTCCTTACACATTTGAGCATCATTCTTCTGAATCTTATGATGATCATTTTCTAATCAAGAAATCTCAAATAATGAAGAATGATCTTACAATCCTTGTACATATTCCTATACCTTGGAAAGTTCCTAATAGGTAAAAGCCACTCATCTTACCTCCTACACTCCATGTTTTCCCTAACAATTATTACAAGTATCTCCCTAGGTTTGATGGAGAAGATGGTAAAATCACTTCCCAAAAACATATTCAAGGTTTTGAGTATTATCTAGACTTATTTGAGATTGATGAAGATGATGTCAGAATCCTATTTTTTTCTCTCTCCTTGCAAAGTAAAGTAAAGAGTTGGTTCAAGAATCTACCTATTGCAAGCATCTCAAATTTCCAATAGTTTGTCAAATTTTTCCTTGATAGATGGATAATCAAAGTTAATATTTTTGCGATCATAGAAGAATATAATCAGTTAAAAAGACAGCCAAATGAAACAATACAACAATTTTCTGACATATTTAATCAAATCTATTATTCAATGCCATCAAATATAGGACCTCCTCTTGATTCAACTCTCTTACATTATCCAAAAGCATTTGATCCAGAGATATAATTTCAGCTTAGAGAAAGAAACCTCTCAACACTGGAATAGATGTAGAACATTGCAGTAGATGCAGAAGTTAATCTTCAAATTAGAAGAGAAAAGTTGAAAGCAAGAGCAGAGAAGAACAACATTGTAGAGGGAAAACTCGACATTTTGGTAAGAAAAATAGAGGAAATGATACAGAAGATCACCATGAAAGATAAATTTTTTGTTCAAAATAACCATGACACATGTATTTAACAAAAACAAGAGCTTGTTATCCATGAAAAAATTCCTGCTAATTCCAACTACCATAGATCAAAAGATAGATTTATAGAGCAATATGTGGAGAGGCAATATGTTGATCTCATGTGTATGTTTGATGACATTACTTCTTTTAATGATTTGCCTAAATATGATCAGTATAATGATAATTATGTTCTTCAAATCCAAACTAACTTTAAAGAGCAATCAGAAAATAGTTTGGGAAATAACAATGTAAACTTTGAAACGGGAACTATAAACTCAAAAGGGGAACTCTGGCAAAAAAAAATTAAAAACAGTGTCAAAAACGAAGAGTGTTGATGCTGGAATAACACCTTTTTTTTCTTGGGTAAATTTTTAACATGTTTTAAAAATGGCGGTGAAAACCAAATTTTTGTGCAAAAATTGTCCAAAAAACACCCTCAAAACGAAAAGTGTTAACATTGGGAAAACACCTTTTTTTTTTTTCCAAAAGTAAAATTTCAACATTTCGAAATAATGGCGTAAAATATTTATCATGACCCCGAAAAAGAAAAAGAAGAAGAAGAAGAAGAAGAAGAAGAAGAGAAGAAAAGAAGAAAAAAAAAAAAAAAAAAAAATAACAAAACATAAATTGAACTATATACTAAAATAAATTAATTAATTAATGATAAGAATTCAAAAAAAAAAACATTATAAACATATAAATAGTAAAAAAAATATTTAAAAAGAAAATGGAAATATATAGAGATATATCTCTTCTAAACCATAAAAATAAAAATTGGCAAAAAGAAAAAAAAAAAAACAAAAATATGGAAGAGAAAAATAACATTTAAAATAAACTAAAAATTAAGTAGGTAAAAATAGAAAAATTAAAAAAAAAAATTAAAAAATTAAAAATTAAAATTAAAAACAAACTAGATTGTAAAAAAAATAGAAAATTAACAAAAAAAAAAAAAAAAACTACTAAAATTAAGATTAAATTGTTGATTACTTTAAAAAACAAATATAAAATATATATTAAAAAAGAGAAAATAAAAAATAAAAAATGTTAAAAAAAATTATCTCATCAACCATAAAAGAATTTGGAAAAAAAAAAAAATAAAAATAAAAAAAAATATATATATATATATATATATATATAAGTAAAAATAGAGGAAATGAAAAAAAAACATTAGCAAAAACTAGAAGGAAAAAGAAGAAGAAGAAGAAGAGGAAATAAAAGAAGAAGAAAAGTTTACAAACAAACTAGTTAAAAATAATGATAATAATAACGAAAAAAAAATAAAAAACTAGTAAAATTAATATTAAAAAAATATTAAATATTAAAAAAATGTATATATTTTTTTGGTGCATCACGATTAGGACGAGCTCTGCAACCTGCGAGTCTCGGCTCCTCTGCAGCGAGATCCGCACTTCGCGGGTTCTGAAGTTCGCGCCCGCACCCGCTCTTTCCAGCAGCTGATCCCTGCGGGCGTGCCCGCAGAGGGCTTATCTCTGATCTGCGGGTGTTCAGAATTTTTGGCTAGGGTTGGGCCCCTGCTGCATGGCTGCCCCTGCGGCGGCCGGCCTCAGGCCAGATCCAATGGAGACGCAGGGACACTTCAAGGATCCGCCCTCTGCATCTACCCTCGACGCTTTCAACCTACTTCTGGCCGGTCTGCCTCCGAAGAAAAGAAGTGAAGCATCAAAATTCGTTAATAAGCTAGACGAAATTCCTGAGATCTCGTTACCTCCAGAGACACCCATCCAAGTAGCTTTATCTATGTCTGATCAGGGTCTCATTGGTCAATTCACGGGACTTTGGCCCTCTCCAAAAACTACTGAGAAATGGGTCAATAGGAACTAGGCTCCTCTGATCAAGCAAAGTGTTACCTCTTATTTTCTTGGGTGAGGATACTTCCTCTTCGAATTCACCTCCAAAGAAGATAAAGATATGATCTTCCAAAATGGGTCGTATTTCATGGGCCCTCAGGGTCTCTACTTGAACAAATGGACTTCGGACTTTGATCCGGCTGTAGATGTCCCCAAGGCTATACCAATGTGGGTTCGTCTTCCAACTCTACTAGTCCACTGCTGGAACTGGGATTCCTTGAAACACACCGGCAACTCTCTCAGAAAATTCATAGATCGAGCAAACAACAAGGACCAGTATGACTATGCTAGAATCTGCGTAGAAGTAGATTTAGAGGTGGGTCTCCTAGAGGCAATCAAAATCAAAGTCGTCAGTTGGACTCATGTGTAGATCTTGGATTATGAGCAATTGCCATTCAAATGCAGGAAATGCCATGTTCATGGACATTTTGCAAGAAACTGTCCGTCCAATGCAGAGCCAGAAAAAGGGAACGAAGAGGGTTGGAATCAAGTCAAGAGAGCAAAATTCAACCACAAAGGGCAGAAACTGGGAGGACTCACTGGGAAAGGCTCTCTCCAGGCTAATGCTCAACATTCCCCTCCCAAAAGGCACAAGAAAATAAATTTGATCCTTTAAGCCAGCAGACAGAAGATACTCTGGAGATCGAGACCCAAAAACCAATTTCTCCAAGCAAAGATACTCCTTCAGTCCCCAGCAAAGGAGCTGAAGAACCCAAAGGTATGACTTCAGAAGCTGAGGAAGAAGAGCAGGAAACAGACAAGTCAGAGGAGGAAGGAGAAATAGGAGAATCCCAAACCTCGGTAAGAAGATCTATAAGAGGTCGCAAAACTGACAGGAAGAAAAGAGAGTAGGAGACTTATAAAGACAAGCTACAGGGCAACCAGCCAACTTAGAAAAATTGCTAGCCTCAAAGCCTAAGATGTTGAAAAGTTAGCCCCAAGGCTCCAAGGGAGCCCATCAAAAACACAAATAATGAAGGTAATCTCTTGGAATTATAGAGGTATGGGGAGCAAAGTTAAGGAAGAAGCCATGAGAAGCTTAATAAGAGCTAAAACTCCAGACATACTTCTCGTCCAGAAGACTAAGCTGGAAGATATAGTCTTCCTGCAAGCATGCAAGAAACTTTGGTTCAAAAGTGAAGCAAGAGCAATCTCTGCCCGGGGCACCTCAGGAGGGATTGGCACTCTATGGAACACCAACAAATTCACAGTCATTTGTGAGGTGAGCAATACTCATTGGTTGCTACTGAAAATGCAGAACTTGGACACCAAGTAAATCTTTTGCCTCTTCAATGTATATTCTCCAGTCAACATCAGGAAAAAAAGGATTGTTAGGACTCAATAAGGCACCAAGCAGACTTGATAAATCTGGAAAACATAATTATTGCTAGAGATCTCAACCTCACTCTTCATTCGTCTGAGAAAAGGGGAGGAAGTGCAATTCGAGATCTGGCAAGGGAAGGGGTGGAGGATCTCATACAGGACTGGGACTTGCTGGATATCAAACCCTCTTCCGGTAAGTTCTCTTGGTCTAACAAAAGAGTAGGACCTGGACATATTGCTGCCAGATTAGATAGATTTTTCATTCAAAGCTCCTATCTATTACTAGGTCTTGAACCTAGAATGCACATTCTCGCTAGCAGTGTCTCGAATCACAAGCCTTTAAAACTAGAGCTTCTTGCCCATCTAGATCTTGGTCCTATTCCCTTTCGATTTAGCCCCCTTTGGGTCAAGGAGCCAAAGTTCATGCAAATAGTCAAGGATTGTTGGAATCAGCTCGTCAAAGGTTCTCCTTTTTTCATCTGGGAGGAAAAGCTTAGAAGGGTAAAAAAAGAGCTAAAACATTGGGCCAAATCTCTGTCCAACCCAGCTACAGAAAGGAAAGCTATTAAAGCCTCTCTTGCCTCTCATCAAACTTACATGGAAAGCACTACAGTCACAGAGGAGCTATTAGAGAAAGAAACACAGCTGCAAAAGAGCTTTCATAAGGCCTGTCTAGCTGAGGAAGAGTACTGGAGATTAAAATCCTGGAATCTCTGGCTTAAAGTAGGGGACAGGAACACTGTTTTTTTTCATAAACAAGCCCAGGCCAGGAAATGCTTCAACACCATCTCTGAGATCAAGGAGGATAACGATATTCACAAGGACTTTGCAGACATTAAGAAAGCAGCCTTTTCTCACTTCCAAAATTTGTACAGCGAAAATAAGTATCCGACCCATCATCCAAATCTATTAGGCATCATTCCTTTAGTAATCACTCCTCGTATAAACAGGCTACTTAAGGACAAAATCACTAAAGAGGAAGTTAAAAAGGCCCTCTTTGAGATGGATCTGGACAAGGCCCCGGGGTCAGATGGCTTCTCCACTATGTTCCTTCAAACCTGTTGGCCGATCATTGAAAAGGACCTTCTCAAAATGATCCAAAAGTCCCAGAATGCTCAGAAAATAGGAGGCAGTACAAACTCTGCCTTCTTAGCCCTTATTCCCAAGGAAAAGTCGCCAAAAGCTTCAGTAGATTTCGTCTGATTTCCTTATGTAACATTGGGTACAAGCTAATCACCAAAGTAATTGCAAATAGACTGAAGCCCATCCTTCCCAGAATAATTCTAGAGAATCAAGGAGGCTTCATAAAAGGAAGGCAGATCGTGGACAACTTCACCCTAGTTCAAGAGGCAATACACTCTAGTCTTCTCCGAAAAGAACAAGGTATGGTGATCAAACTCGATTTAGCTAATGCCTTTGATCGTGTAAATCATAGTTTTCTTTTAAAAGTCATGAGCAAGTTTGGTTTTGGGGAAAACTTCATTAAATGGGTCCGGGCATGCATCTTAGAGCCATGGATTGCTCCTCTTGTAAATGGAAGAGCCACTGATTTTTTCAAAGCCTCGAGAGGACTTAGGCAGGGGTGTCCCCTTTCCCCTATGCTTTTTGTCATTCAAGCCTCTATTCTCAGTTTTATGTTAGACAAAAAGATGCAAGATCAAGAAATTAATGGACTCTGTATTGCAAGAGGGGTTAAAAACATAAACCATGCCTTATTTGCGGATGACACTCTACTTTTAGGTAATGCCTCTCTCTCCTCTGCCTCTAAATTTAAAGCTATGTTGGATGAATTTAGTGAGGTCTCAGGCAGCGTTGTGAATAAGAACAAATGCCATATCTTCAGCTAGAATACCACGCCCAGATTGCTCTCTGTTATCTCTCGTTGTTTGGGTTTTTCAGCCTCCTCTTCTTGGACCTCTTTCAAATACCTGGGCCTCCCTGTTTTTCATAAGAGACTTACAGGCAAAGATTGGCTCCCTTAGCTTGAAAAATTCAAGTCCAAGATCCAAGCCTGGGGCTTCTCTTGGCTCAATTCTGCAGGCAAGTCTGTCCTAATAAAATCCGTTCTCACCAGCCTTCCTCTATTCCATTTTGCTGGGCTTCTCGCTCCGACAATCATATTAAAAAAAATGGAAGAGTTCATGCGCAGGTTTTTCTGGAAGGGCGGAAAACAGAATGAAAAAAAGATTCCCCTCATCAGCTGGGAAACCATCTCCAAGCCTCTTTGGGAGGGTGGTCTGAGCTTCAAAAATCTCTGTCAGCAGAATGTGGCTATGGCAGCCAAGATTGTCTGGAGGATCATCGCGCCCAAGCCTGGCTGGGCCCAATTGGCTCTCTGGAAAAAGTATTTCAGAGGTCCGTGATTAAGCTGTTTAGACAATGTGATTCACATGCCCAACTCGTCCTTCCTCAACCTGTATGCTAAAGCTGCTCCCTTAATCAAAGCGCATTCCTACTGGATCCCAGGCAATGGCAAAAAGATAAATATATGGACTGATAAAATCATGAATAAGGACCCTATCGAAGACAGAGCTTCCATTAGAGCGTTGCGCTGTTGGATGGACAGAGAGGGCCTGTGCACGTTGTGGGATATATCCCATTGGAGCGACTCTGTTTGGGCAGGCTGGAAGAACATTGAAGTGTCGGTTCATCTATTCAAAGAATGGTCCACGTTGCTCGATCTTCTTCACGGACTGGCGCCCATACACATGAGGAAAAAGGATTCGAAAGGTTGGGGGTCGAATAACAGAGGCTATGCGGTCTCCATGGGATACATCAAACTGAATGAGAGGCCTTACGTCCCCCCCGACCCAGCTCCTTGGCAGGGAGTCTGGCGTACCCCTTCATGGCCCAAGGTCGATTTCTTTGCTTGGCTTCTTTGCCATGGCAAAATTCTAACATATGACATCTTATAGAGGGAAGGATTCCACAGTCCTTCCATATGCCCGCTGTGTAAAGAAAACACAGAAACTGCAGTCCACTTAATTCTTGGGTGCAAATATTCTAATCAGATTTGGTTCACCTTCACTCATAATTTGGATCCAAACTTTCAACTGCCGGGTTCCACTGCCGAAATTTTTTCAAATTGGGTAATCAAATATCCTGGACAACCTCCTAAAAATCAAGTAATCAAAACTGCATGGGCTATTTTTCCAAAGATCCTTTGTTGGCAGATATGGGTTAAATGGAATAGAAGAATTTTCAAAAACACTATGCAGAATCACAAGGTCTTAGAAATCAAAATCAAATGCCATATACAGGAGTGCTTGACTGATATAAAATATGACTCTAACCTCAGCCAACAGGACATCGCTTGGGGATCATTCCTTGACTTGCAATTCCATCTAGCAGTCAGAAACACCCCTTCTCTTTATGACTGGCAAATAAGGAAAACTAAAACAAATTTTCAAGACTGGCTCAAAGCGCAATCAAGACACTCTCTCTTCTTTGATGGGGCAGCAAAGGGCAATTCGGGCAAAGCTGGTGCAAGAGGTGTTGTTGTAAATTCTTCTGGGGAAAAAATCCAATCCTTTGCTTGGGGGCTTGGACATTTAACCGGCATTCAAGTTGAGGATTTGGCCCTCTTTCAAGGCCTCAAGATCCTTAAAGATCTAAATATAAGTGAAGCTATTGTTATAGGCGACTCCCAGATCATTATAAACGCAATGATCTCCAACTCCCCAGTGATGGATTTGAATCTAGCAAGGCTGATAACCAGAATCAAGGGCTTGGAAAATGCTTTTCGGAAGCTGAATTACTACCATGTGTTGAGAACTCATAATAAAGAGGTGGGCAATGAAGCCAACAAAGCTACCCTTCTCTCTGTCGGGGTCAAGATGAAAGGCGAAGAGGAATCATGGGAACCCATCCCATAAGCTGATCACTGTTATGTTCTACTGCTTACTCTTAAATAAATTTGTTTGTATCTTTCAAGTGGGGAAAAATCTTTGAAATTGAAAGCATAAATCCCTTATCAAGGAAGAAGTCTTCAAGCTTCAGTTGCACTCTCATTCTCAGCAGAGAGATGTAACAGGACACAGAAGTCCTCAATGTAATCAGATTTTTGGCATTCAGGCCAATATGAATATAAATACCCCATAACCATTTCTGTCAAAAAAAATATATTAAAAAAACAAAAATTAACTCAAATTAAAAAAATAAAATAAAATATATATATATATATATATACAGAGAGAGAGAGAGAGAGAGAGAGAGAGAGATATGAAAATTATTTCAAAAAGACCAAAACAATAGTAAAATATAAAAAAAACCAAAAAAAAATTAAAATTAAAATTACTTTTATTAAATTTTTTTTTTTTTATTGAAAAAATAATTATTATTAACTTCTTCTTTTTTAACAATTTTTTTTTTCTTATTTGAAAAAACAATCATTAAAAAATTCTTAAATTTTTTTTGAACGAATTAAAATTTTAAAATTTATAATTATTATTAAAAAAAATTATACGATTAAAAAATTTTAATTTCAAATTTTAAAATTTAATAATTATTATTTAAAAAAAAATACGATTAAAAGTTTTTAATTAAAAATTTAAAAATTCATATAATTATTCTTTTAAAAAAATAAAAATGAATTCCCCGCCCCCCGACTGCCCGTGGTGGTGCAACGGTGGGCGGAGGGACCTGCGCAGGGCCCTCAGCCCACCGTCGCGCCACCATGGGTGGCCGGGGGACAGAAATCGGACGCCTGCCCCCCGGTCACCTGTGGTGGTGCGGCAATGGGCGTAGGCCCTCCGCCCACCGCCGCGCCACCACGGGCGGTCGATGAGCGGGAAATTCATTTTTTTTTTTTTTTGTAATAATAATTATATGAATTTTTAAATTTTTAATTAAAAATTTTTAATCATATTTATTTTAAATAATAATTATTAAATTTTAAAATTTTAAATTAAAATTTTTTAATCATATAACTTTTTTAATAATAATTATAAATTTTAAAATTTTAAATTAAAATTAAAATTTTTAAATTAATTATTATTATTATTATTATTATTAATTAAGAATTTTAATTCGTTTAAAAAAAATTAATTATTTTTTTTAAATAAGAAACAAAATTTGTTAAAAAAAAAAATAATAATAATAATTTTTTTTAATAAAAAAAAATTGTTTGAAAAAAAATGTTAAAATTTTTTTATTTTTATTTTTATTATTTTTTTTTAAATATTTTTTTGTTTTTTTTTAAATAATTTTCATATTTTTTTGGTTTTTTTTTAATAATTTGAGTTAATTTTTGTTTTTTTTAATATATATATATATATATATATATATATATATATATATATATAAAATCAGTTTGTTTTTTAAAAAAATTTCCTAGTTTTTGCTAACGATTTTTTTTTTTTAATTTCTCTATTTTTTACTTATATATATATATATATATATATATATATATATATATATATATATATATTCCAAGTTCTTTTATGCTTTATGAGATAACTGTTTTTTAACATTTTTTTTTCATTTTTGTCTTTTTTATATATATTTTTATATATATTTTTTAGAGACAATTATTTCATGTGGATTGAAAATTTAATTAACGATATATAAATATGTAGAATATAAAAAATGCAAAATATCGACATTCTTCTTTAAATATGCAAAACAATAAAAACCTCATTACAAAAAAAATAAAAATACAAACAAAAACAAGAAAATATGAAGAATAAGACCACTTCCAAAGTTATTAAATTTACAAAATAATTATTTACATTTCATACATTAAAAAAAAAACTTTTAGAAAAAGGGCATGGTGTAGAATTACCGCTTTTTTAAATCAACATCAAAATCACTACCATTCTAAAACACAATGTACATAAAAAAATTTATGGTGCCAAAAACTATGCTCTAAAAAAATATGTGCGTTTTGCATCACCCCTTTTCAAAATTGGGTCACTTTTTTGCTATCTCTACAAAACGAGTAAAGTTTCTTTTCCTCTTTGTTTTGTTTCATTTCAGTTCATCAGAAAAAACTTTAAAGCAATCAAAAATCAATAGTCTTTAGGTATTGATATTGACAACAAAGAAGACAATGAAAATCTTAATTAGGATTCTTCAGTTTCACAAGTGCAGTTATCAATTCTATTGAGATGTTTGATCAAATGGCACAGGAAAGTTCTATACCACTATGTTTTGAATCATTTCAGTTTTTAAAAGAAATATAGCATAATATCTCCAAAGAAAATGATGAACAACATGCAAAATTCCATGAAGTCCCATTAAAACCCATATGTAATAGGTTACAGCAATCCTTCCATGTCTTTTATGTTCCAATAGCTGATATGTTAGATGATGAATGCAATCATAATTTTTCTCCATTAACTAACTATGAGATTCAAAATCAAGATGATAAAGGTTTCACCAGATAGACATTTCAATTAATAGAAATATCATCACAAAGCTTATCTGAAAATCTGCAGGGTGATAAAGATGAAAATGACATTTCAATTTCATGGCATGGAGTCTATTCAGAACAATTGTACAGTTGCTTAAATTAGTTAAACATTAATGTATGTATCTTGGAAGATCCTTTTTTATAGTTTCTAGAGTCAACAAATGAAATCGAGTATTTCTTTATCTTCTCATTTGTTGACAAGGCTATAATTGGTTTTAGAATCTCAGTTTTGATCACAAACGAGCAAATGAAGCAAAATACATCAAATTGCATAATGCTTGAATGGTTGCATTGGCTGTTTCATTTTACTTAACCAGCAGTTGAACAACTGATTATAGTAAGTAGGTAGGAATTCAGTTTATTTTAGTTTTCAATTTTCAGCAAGTTATGAAATAATTCATTAGAAGTTGAAGCCCAGAAAGAAGGTCCTAAAGATTTTGATGATCTATTAGTTTGGTTTGAGAATTGCAATACCTTCTTTTAGTTTCAGATCAAATTTCAGTTTGCAGAAAAGGGTGTATTTTCAGTTCAAGAGTTTCAGTTACAAAGATTACACAATAAAGCATATACATGTTTGGTATTGGCCCAATGGATCAGACTACTAGTCGACGGTGTTCTTGACATCTCACAAGGAGATGTCATCCCCATGTGGAGCCACTGTTAGGGTCCTATAATAATAGGATTCATAATTTTGAATTGACTATGGTCAGTATTGTAATATTCTACATACCTTTGCTTTCTGCAAATGTATTCCCAAATTAAAAAATGTAAAGAGGGTACGTCATAAAAGAACAATCAATGGACAAAAAGAAACAAAGATAAAAAAAGTGAAAAAGATGAACCCCACAAAAAGAGATAAAAATAGATAATGAAAGTGTGCAAATTCAAATGCCACTACTATTTTACTTTTTCTGCAAATAATGATTATGTCTAGCTTGAAATACCATAATCCATGATAAGTAAAATAGCTTAATCTTGACTTTTCATGCTCTAAATTTAATGTTGATAGATAGAGAATAAATATCTAGCCAAACAGTTTAATCTTGGCTGATCAATAGTTAAAATAGAGAATGATAGGGAGCTCAACAGTTTAACCTGGGCTCTTGGATGAAATAAGGTTTGAATTAGTTAGTTCCATGTTTCAAAGAAAAATGAATAAGGGTTTGCAAGCTCAAATGCACCCATGTAAATAAGGAATAAAATGTTAAAATAGAAGATGGGTAGGTACAAGAAATTTTTACATTCATGGATAAACATCATTTGGCATATTACTAATTTCCCTCCCCACAATGTGTTCTAGTACTAAATACTTCAGTCATAAAGGCTCAGAGCATTTCTCTGACTTTTGGTGGGACTAGACCCTCGGCTTAATGACTCATGGACATCAAGTATTTGATTCCACCTTATTGAAACCCTTCTCATTCATGAAAACAGGGTTTTCCCTTTACATCACTCATTTTACCCTACAGCATCCCATTTTCCTAAGATTAAAACACATTTTACCTAGAAAAGGTAAAACTCCCTTAACTAATTCCCGTCTCATTCAAAATACTCAAAAACCCACAAAAAATGCTTTTATCTTAAGTATAAGTGTTAAATGTTGATATTGGGCCACCACAGTGAAGAAATTCAAGCCAAACATCATATTCACATCATGCTTACTATATTTTACATTTTGCGCATTCATTTCATATTAACATACTAACCTAATGTATTAGCTCCCTGATATACCTTTTTCTCGTATTGAATAACTCCTTCATATATAATACCCAAACTCCGATTTAATTATAAACTACAATTTCATCCCCCGCATTGTTTAAATTAACTCCTCGCTTCATATTTCCCCAACATAAACCTATTAACCCACCAACCCTTGGTGTCGTTAAAGAAAACCCTACAAATCTTCACCCTGATTTCCCTCCGTGCAGCTTCATCGTGCGACAGCTGTTAGATCTCTCACCCCTAGATCTGACGATGCACATCCTTATCGCGCTCACTCCCTCTTTGACCTTTATCAACCCGAGAGCACACAAGATTCATGGTTTTTCTCGGGCTTGATTTTGCTACATGTCAGCCTTTGGCATAAATCGCATTCCCTCGGAGAAATATTGCCCGCCTGCCAAAAGTGGTGCGATGGCCTCCAAAATCGCCTCCCTGCCCAACGCAAAAACTGTCCACTATTCATAAAATACTTTCCCCGCCAAAATATAACCGTTGCCCTTTAAAAGGCCGAGAAGCCCCATTTCATCCTTTTTTGCTCATTTTTTCTGTAAAACCTCAGCAATATGTTTGTGACACCCTGAGCCTTTGCGACCAAAATTCACTGCTGTCTACCACCCGAAGAAGATCTGGACACCCAATTTGAGCATCTAGTTCACGTCTGCAGTTGTTGTACCCTCTGCAATCACCATTCAAACCAATTTGCAAGCCAATTCACCAATTTCCAGGTGTTTTGAGATAAAACCAGAATGACCATCTCATTTGAAAATGTATAGTAAAAGTCAAAAGGTTACAGTGAAAGTCAAAAAAGCATAGTAAAAGGAAAAAGATAAATCAGTCAGATGAAAGAGTATCAGTAAAAGTGTATCAGATTGAAAAATCAAAGTGAATAGAAGCAGTCAGCGGGAAAACAAACAGCATGGAAGATAGTTACAAAGCATACAAATAAAATAAATTCATCTCAAAGTGAAGATAGATGAAAAACAGAGCAATCAAGGTAAACAGTAAAGTAAACATGAACGCAGTAAGGGTTAAATAGAGATGAAAACACTTTCACTAGCAATAATGAAGTTTATCCAAAGTAAAGGTAAAAACAGTTAAAAGAAAATTAAGGTTAAAAGATGAAATTAGAGCAGGAATGGTACATTTTCTAGAAATTTCATGTTTGAGTCATACTTTTTCAGAAACTATTGTGGCCAATCCAAGATGCATTTTGAGAAACTGGAGGAGGTTTGTGTTACTAAAAGGCCAATATAGAAACACCTATCTCACTGTTTACACAGGTATTACAAAAAGGGAGATAAATGCATATCTTCAGAGCCTATTTTTCGGACTGTGCAAAGTCTTGTTTTTGACATCATATTGTAGAGAATATTGTGAACATCTGGAGCTGCATTTTGGGAAACTAAAAGAGGTTTATCTCAATCACATACTTACCTACAATAACCTCTTTCACATTTTACATATCTATCTCGGATTGAGATATACAAAGGTATCACTGGACCCTAATTTTGCAGAATTTCTGGGGTAGAATGCACAAAGGAAGGAGGTAGTTAGTGACTTGGAAGCCTCATCATCAATTAAGAGTTGCTATCAAATTCAAATTTCTCTTCTTTGTCACCATCAATCCATAAATATAGTTCAAAATAGATTCATTAATTTTGAGTGTCATTTATTTAAGTTCTATTAATGTATTATAGTTTGAGATATTTGTAAAACCAATCTTGATATTTTTTCAAGATATTTCAGTTTAGAATTTGTATAAATACTTCTTCATTTGAAGTATTTTTGGTGGATTATTTTACATTTGTAGAGTTATTTTGATCTTAAACCTAAGGGTGATTGTACCATTTTCAAGTCAACAGACTAGAGCAAGTAATAAAAGCATTTCGCTACAGGATTCTTGGGATGAGCCATTTGCAGTGAAGTATCTTCTTTGCTTGATTTTGTTACCTTATTATGTTTTTTTTAATCTTAAATGTGTTCTAAATTTGAATGAATTAATTGGAGATATCACTCAGAAATTGTTTAATTACACTCTGGTTTGCACAGTTAGTCATTTACATGTTTTCCTCTGATACCCAGATTTGAGAACCCTTAATTGCTCTCCCAACCCAGTTGAATTCTTTCATTCCTTCCAGAGTCTAGCCTAGGGAACCCTTAATTGCCCCCTAGATTTGATTTGAAACCATTTCACCATTTAGCCTTTGAGATCTATAGTAACTCATCTATCTTGCCCTGTAGACACTGTTTTTTAGAAATGAATCCAGTCTTGTTTGTCTAACATTCGATCCCATAGCCCAATGGTAGAAGCAAACCTCTATTCATCTAAGCGATCCCACCACCCAAATTCATAACAAAAACCAAGTGCAAACAGTAACTAGCCTAAAATCATCTTAACTAAAACAAAGTTAAACTATAAAGAGAGAACCCTCTCTAAGCATCAGGAAGGCTAGGTCTTGATCTCCAAAAGTAGTTTGTGATTACCTTTGACTTTTCTTTCTTCATTAAATTCAAAAGAAATATCAGAGTGCTAATAGTTTCAAAATCGGAAAGAAAAACCTATTTGAGCCAAAATCTCTCTAAACCTTAGGTCCAAATTTCAGATCTTGTTTCGCTATATTTTCGGAGATATGATCCAAGGAAGTTAGGGTTTTTTCAGGATCCCGAATTATATGTCAAACAGGTGACCTAGGGAAAATAATCATAACATTTTTTTTTAGCGTCAGACTAAAATTTCATAAGAAGTTATAGAAAGAGGACGAACTTTAGTTTTTTTTGTCTCAGTTTCAGATCCTAAGGTCAAAACAGTGACATGTGGCACTTTGTACAAGCTCGCTCTACTAAACTAGTCTATAATCAGGTCATCGTGGGAGATTTGGCATAACTCTTCATTGGAGAATCCAATCTTGATCAGACTTGCGGGGTTAGAAAGAGTACTCAGAGGGTTACCAAAGAAAGAAATTTCAAACCTTGGAGATCGAAAATTATAGAGATACAGCAGATTCAATATCGAGCTCCTACAAAGTTAAAAAGGTGTGTAGTTTTTTTTTTGAATTTTTGCATAAGTTTGGTTTGAAAAATTAGTTTGAAGGAAATCAAAGGGCATAGTGAAGCATTATTACCAGTAATTGATGCCTCGAAGAAAGAAAATGGAAACACTTAGTAAGCAACTTGAAATCTCTAACATGGCTCATGAAGAAGAGGAAGAAATGCAACAAGATATATCAAAATTACGAGACCAAGTGCAAAAAATTTCACTTGCACAAAATGTAACAGAAGCTAAGATGGATGGTTTAAATAAAGACGTAGAAGCTAAGATGTATGGTGTGGAAGCTAAGATGGATGGTTTAAAGAAATGCGTGGAAGCTAAGATGGATGATTTAAAGAAAGGCGTAGAAACTAAGATGCATGACATGGAAGCTAAGATGGATGATTTAAAGAAAGGCGTGGAAGATAAGATGGAAGATTTGAAGACAAATTTGACAAAGTTTCTACAAGAAATCCTTACTAATGATGAAATGGTAGTAAAGGAAACTCATGATGAGAACAAAATAAATGTTAATCATGATTTCAGACTCTAACGTTGGATCGAAGAACCACCATGTTCCAAAGATCGATATGAAGAATTTTGATGGCAAAGATCCCGTAACATGGATACTACAGATGGAGCAATTTTTCGACCTCCATAATGTGCAAAACACACAAAAAGTACGCATTGCAACTTTATATTTGGAACCAAATCAGTTTGTATGGTATCGATGGCTTTGCTCTCGTAAACAAATTGTCATTTGGGCTACTTTTACGGATGAAATGATAGCACATTATGAGTATACAAAAAGCAACATTTTTTTTAGGCAAATGATAAATCTCAAACAAAAGGTTTCAATGATGGAGCACATTGAGGACTTCCAAAAATTGAATATAAGGATAAAAGATATTACAGAGGAGCATAGGATTGATGTGTTCATAGGGACTTTAAAGGATAACATTCAACATGAGATTTGCCTTTGGGAACTTAATTCATTGTAGAAGGCATTCAGGTTGGCAAGAAAAATGGAAAGCAAAATTATGGCAACAAGGAAGCCTATCACTCACAATCATAAAGATGGAAGTGTTATTGCCCCTAGCCATCCACAACCTACAAGGTTGACACCACAACAATTGGAAGAAAAAAGAGAAAAAGGGCTTTGTTACAGTTGTGATAGAAAATACACTAAAGGTCATAAGTGTGCTGAGAAGAAATTATTTTACATAGATTGTGAAGAGGAGGAAGAAAGGGAACAAGAAACGTCAAAAGAAGAGAATATACGGCAGGAACAAACCCTAGAGAAAGAAGAAATGAATTTGACCATATCTTGTAATGCATTGGTTGGAATTACCACTCCTCAAACTGTCAAGATAGAAGGGCATATCAAGAAGAAAAAGATAATAGTGTTGATTGATTTGAGCAATACCCATAATTTTATTCTTTGTAAGATAGCCAAGGAATTGAATTTCTTCCTATATCCAGCACCAGTGTCAAATGATGGTTGCAAGTGGAGGAACCATAAATTGCTTAGGAAAGTGCCATAATATCAAGCTATCCATAGGAGAATATGTATTGAATAGCCCAATGCTTTCCATTCCAATGGGGGGTGCTAATGTTGTACTAGGAGTCCAATGGCTACAATAGCTTTTAATTTTCAAGAACATTTCATGAATTTTTCTTCAGAAGGAAAGGAATTTGAATTAAGGGGTATCATAGGGAAACTGGGAAAGATAATCAGCTCTAACGGAATGACAAAGCATCTAAAGAAAGAACAACGAAGCATAATTGCACAATTATGTTCACTAGAGGTTCCCGCATTGAAATCATATATTTCTCCCGGTCTCCAAAAAGTCTTGGACAATCATTCCAAGGTATTTGAGACTCCCAAAGGTCTCCCACATATTCGTGATCATGATCATGCTATTCCTTTGATTCTAGGAAGTGTTCCTCCAAACATCAGGCCTTACAAATATCCCTATGCCCAAAAGAGTGAAATTGAACGTATGGTTGTAGAAATGCTAGAGGCTGGTATAATTCAACCTAGTCAAAGTTCTTTCTCTGCTCCAGTAGTATTGGTTCACAAGAAATATGGATCATGGCACATGTGTCCACATTATAGGGAGCTCAACAAGCTCATTATTAAAGATAAATTTCTCATTCCTATCATTGATGAATTATTGGATGAATTACATGGATCAATTCACTTCACCAAGTTGAATCTTCATTCAGGATATCATCAGATCAGAATGAAGACTGAAGACATTCTAAAAACAACATTTATAACTCATGAGGGTAATTATGAATTTTTGGTCATGCCTTTTGGCCTTACTAATGCACCTTCTACATTTCAAGGTTTAATGAATTCCATTTTCAAACCCCTCCTTAGAAAATTTGTGTTAGTATTTTTTGATGATATACTAATCTACAACAAGTCTTGGAAAGATCATGTTCAACATGTTGACAGGGTGCTCAAACTATTGGAGGAGAAACAATTATATGTAAAAATCTCCAAATGTTTCTTTGGAGTACAAGAGGTGGAATGTCTGGGTCATATTGTATCTCATGAAAGTGTTAAGGTAGACCCTACCAAAATTAAAACCATTAAGGAATGGAAAATCCCCACATCCATAAAGCATTTACGAGGATTTCTCAGGTTGACAGGGTATTATCGCAAGTTTGTTAAGAATTATCTGAGAATAGCAGCATCTCTAACAACATTATTGAAGAAAGATGCATTTTCATGGACTCCAAAAGCAACATAGGCTTTTGAACATCTTAAATAGGCAATGTGCCAAGCATCAGCCTTAGCTACACTAGACTTCACAAAAACCTTTATTGTGGAATGTGATGCCTCAAGAAATGGAATTGGTGTTGTTTTAATGCAAGAAGAAAGACCCATTGCTTTTGAAAGTCGTCTAATCAAAGGAAAGTATTTACACCAAGCTATTTATGGGAAGAAAATGTTGGCAATACTACATGCACTTAAGAAATGGCAACCCTACCTAATGGTAAGACACTTCAAGGTAAAAACAGATTATGATAGTCTTAAATACTTTTTATAAGAAATATTATCTTTAGAAGAGCAGCAAAAATGGGTCACAAAGATGTTGGGTTATGACTTTGAAATCATCTACAAAAAAGAGAAGCAAAATGTTGTGGCAGATGCACTCTCAAGAAAGCGTGAGGATGTAGAAGCATTTCTTTGCTCCATTTCTCTTATCCAACCAGATTGGATAAATAAAGCAAGGGATGAATGGAAGAATGACGAAGAAGTGTGGGAACTCATTCAAAAGTTACAACAAGATCCCAATACATCTGATACATTTAGCTGGAAAAATGATTCGTTATGGTACAAAGATCGGTTATACCTATGTAAAAATTCGAAACTAAAACAAAATATTCTTAGGGAATTTCACACCTCTCCCTTAGGAGGGCACTCAGGATTTCTAAAATCTTACCACAAGTTTAAGAAGGAATTTTTTTGGGATGGCCTTAAATCGGATATTCAAAAGTTTGTGGCGGAATGTTTGGTTTGCCAGCAAAATAAAGTTGAAACAATTAATACCTTGGGTCTATAACAACCTTTATCCATTCCAAGCCAATGTTGGGAGGAGGTTTCAATGGATTTTATCACAGGTTTACCCAAGTCCAAAGGAAAGATTGTTATCATGGTGGTGGTTGACAGACTTACCAAGTATGCACACTTTTGTGCATTATCTCATCCATTTAAAGTGAGTACAGTTTCTACTGCATTTATGGAAATAATTCAAAAGCTAGATGGAAACCCAAAGATTATTGTAAGTGACAGAGATCTCATTTTCACTAGAAATTTTTGGACATAATTATTTTCTTGTCTTGGTACTCAGTTAGCTCATATATCATCTTATCATCCTCAATTTTATGGGAAAACTGAGATAGTAAACAAATGTTTGGAAGGATATCTTTGTTTTCTTTGTATCTGATAAATAGACACAATGGGTCAAATGGTTGCCTCTGGCTAAATGGTGGTATAACACTTCCTTCCATACTGCAACAAAAATGACCCCATTTATGGCACTCTATGGATATCATCCACCATCCATCACATCATATTAAGAGAAAATTCTAAGGTTCAAGCAGTGGAAGATCCCATTGAGCATCAACAACAAGTTCTCTGACTCTTAAAGGATAACCTCACCTTGGCGCAGAATAGAATGAAACAACAGGTAGATCAACATCGCAGCAAAAGAAGTTTTGATGTAGGTGATTGGGTATTCCTACGGCTACAACCATATAAACAAATGTCCCTCAAGCAAGCTAAGAAGGATAATAAATTATCACCAAAGTATTATGGTGCGTACAAGGTGTTGCAAAATATAGGTACTATGGCATACAAATTGGAGTTTCCTGCAGCTTCTCGAGTGCACCCAGTTTTCCATGTTTCATGCTTAAAGAGGGTTATAGGTGCCAAGCTACTAGTTCAAACAATATTGCCAGAACTTAATGAGGAAGGAAAAATCATATTGGAACCCGAAGCAGTTAAAGAAACGAGAACTCAACAGCTAAAAAATCGATCAATTTCAGAGTATCTCATCAAGTGGAAGAACTTACATGTTGAAGATTCCACATGGGAGGATGAAAATTTTATACAAAAGCATCCAGAACTACTCAAGTGTTAAGGACAACACTTTTTTGAATGAGAGGGGCATGTTAGGTCCCTATAATACTAGTGATTCCCCTATTACTATTGTCATTGTATCCCTTATTGTTATTGTTGTGCCCCTATTGTCCCCATATTGTTATTATTGTGCCCCATAGAAGCCCACTGTTGTTATTTTTGTGCCCTTATATTATTATTGTTAGGTCAGCTTTGGTTATATTATGACCTCTTAGACTCCTGTATATAGAAAGGAGGTTTTGTCATTTGTATCATCCAATAATTGTTCATTTTAGTAATATAAAGGAGGTTTCCCCCTCAAAGAGGTTGAATTCTAAGGCGTTTATCTCTCTTTTCTATCTTATTATGTGTTGGTTTCATAATAAAGCAACATGCATTTCAAGTGTTCAAGATTAGTCTCACAAACAGTTACAATACATGTGTGAAAACGTGTTGGCCTATTATCAGGCTTCTGGATTAAGCAAAAGTTCCAAGACATATTGGTACACCATAAATCACTAACCTAGTGAAAGGGGTGTTGGAGCCACTGCTCTCTCCTCAAAGAAAAGACTACAGACTCTCAAGGCTATGTGGGAGGAGCCAAGGTGAAAATTTATTCACACGCACAAATGAGGGGTACTTATAGCCAAGGGTAAAACTGGCCCTTATGGTTGTTCAACCTTCCTCATGACTGTTTGACTTTCATTACTTTACATATTACATGACTCTTCAGGTTACATGTGGGTCTCTTGGACTTTATGGCCCACAGTAGTGATGTGGCTGACATGACTTATGATACGACTCGACACGGCAGTGC
The DNA here is from genome assembly GCA_031772625.1 of Pinus tabuliformis. NCBI lineage: Eukaryota > Viridiplantae > Streptophyta > Pinopsida > Pinales > Pinaceae > Pinus > Pinus tabuliformis. The sequence continues at coordinate 848,127,793 of CM062808.1, read as the reverse complement.
TAGTATGTTCATGCTGTTAGTGGTGTCCATGTCGAGCCGCAGTGTTGTTGAGTGATGGATGTCCTCTTGGTGTATCATAACTTCACCTCCGCATGGCAAGGTGTGTGGAGTCTTCGATGGTCTTGGTGTTCGCTTGATGTTGCATGTGCATGTTGCTCCTTTCATTGTACTTTGGCATGCTTCACATATTTATTCATTCGTGAAAAAATCTTCTCGCATGTTTGTTTGTTCACAAAAAAGTTTCCTCGCATGTTCGCCTGTTCACGAAAAATCTCCTCACATGCATCATTTGTTAGCGAAAAAATCTCCTCGCATGCATTGTCTGTTCATGAGAAAATCTCATCGCATACATTGTCCATTCATGACAAAATCTCCTTGCATGCATCATTCATTTGTCTGTTCACTAACAAATCTTCTTGCATGTGCTCTCCTTGTTCATCCCATCTATCGTCGCGTCATGTCTTATCCATGTACCTGTATTTGCAATCACTCATAACAAGATGACATGAAATCCATAAACCTCCTGGTCTACCATAATGCATTGTCATTTGCTTTCAGATGCAAGTGACCGAGAGAGAGGATAAGGCTACAAAACTACATAAGGCTCTGGGCACTGCTAATGAAAATTGCACAGAATTCACTGGGAGAGTGAGATGGGTAAACTGGATCAGCAATGACTATCCGTAGGATTTGGCTCGATTGGCGGGCAGATCTACACAATTTTTTGGAGGAAGTAGTGCAAGCAGCCAAGGGGCTTAGCAACAAAAATTGTTCAATTCCTCCGGGGAGCTTGCAGCGAGCTGCAAGAGTCTTGCCGAGAAGAAATGCATATTTTTTCAGGGGAGCTGGCAGCGGGCTGCATGAGTGCTATTGGTGAAAACTGCACAATTGCTGGGAGGTTGGCCTGCTGAACACCCCATCGCAATTTTTGAGCTGAACGAGATGTTGGGCTGCTCGACATCCCATCAAACTTTTTGAGTTGAGCAGGATGTTGGGTTGTTGGTTGATTGCTCATGAAAACTGTGTAGCTTTTCAGGTGAGCAGCAGGTCAGCTGACTAGGTGACTGGCTAGAAAAACTATGCAATTTTTTGAGGGATGCAAGGACGAACACAAGGTGTTTGTTCAACCTATCAGTGCAATTTCTTTAGTGAACAGAGCGGGCAAGGTTTGCAGCTTTTGCGCAATCTTTTGGGGGAGTGAGTCCTAGGGTCACTACCTAGTCAAACTCTCTGATTGACCAGCTGGAAGGTTGGTTGATTCACTTGTGGGTAGCACAGATTAAGATGGCTTGCTGAGAAACTTATGCACTGTTCTGAGTAACAGTCGATTCAGTCAATTCCAGGATTGCGCAGTGCAGGTTGCCTGGTTGACAGCCTCAAGCTCTGCACAATTTCGGGCAGTAGTACATGTTCACTGAGTGTTGAAACTGTGCGATGCAGCTCAACGAGGGTCCAGCTATTGGAGGGTGATCCGGTCATTAGAACTTCAAAAAAAGTGGTTAAGTGCGTGAATGAGTGAACTTGTGCACACGTGACCTTGTGAACACACACTCAACATGACTTGACAACAAAATGCCTCAAACCATCAAGATAACACATACTCAGTGTGACTAATCAACAGTGCAAGCGATAAGTGTGACTAATCAACGGTGCAAGCGATAAGTGTGATGCTTGTGATGGATAATTGAATGACTACGACAATGCTTGTACGACAGTGCATACAAGTTCGTGTGAGTGCGACCGATGTTTACATAGTGAATACAACTTGTACATACAAAGCATGGACCTTGTGCATGACTAGAACATGGCTACAAGTGTGACATTGTGACCAACATTAAAAAATATGTCCTTTGAATGGTCAAGCAAGGAGGGTGCAAAGACTCAACACGAGCTCATGGGGTGAGCTCGAGTGCTTGCAGACATCAAGTTAAAACCTAAGGGAGGCTCCGAAATTGGATGCAGGCCAAAATTTTGGAGGGTATTGCAGCCACTACAACAGTATCATACGAATCAAATGGAGATACTATGACCAAGTTATGACCCTGAAAAGTTGGCTGTCCAATTAACCTAATGGGGTCTACAAACTCTTGGTGTTATATCTCCTCGGGTTAGGGTTTTGGTTTTTTAGCGTTTTTTCATGTTTTCCAATAATAAATAGGCCCTTGAGCCTCATTGTAACACAGTTCAGAGGCATGTAGCTGGCACATCTCTTCTCAAAGATAAGCTACCATTGCCTGAGTGACAAGCGTAATGCTTGTTATGGATCATTAAACGACCATAACGTCGCTTGTGTGATAGTGCATACAACTTCGTGTGAGTGCGACAGATGTTTCCATAGTGAATACAACTTGTACACATGAAGCAGGGACCTTGTGCATGACCAGAACATAGCTGCAAGCATGACATTTTGACCAACATGCAAAAAGATGTCCTTTGAATTGTCAAGCAAGGAGGGTGCAAAAACTCAACATGAGCTCATGGAGTGAGCCCAAGTGCTTGCAAACATCAAGTTAAAACACAAGGGAGGCTCTGAAATTAGATGCAGGCCAAAAATTTAGAGGGTGTTGCAGCTGCTACAATAGTATCGTACGTGTCAAACAGAGATACTATGACCATGTTATGACCCTGAGAAGTTGGCTACCCAATTAACCCCAATGGGGCCCACAAACTCTTGCAATTACATCTTATCGGGTTAGGGTTTTGGTTGTTTAGGGTTTTGTCATGTTTTCCAATAATAAATAGACCCTTGAGCCTCATTGTAACATAGTTTAGAGGCATGTAGCTACCACATCTCTTCTCATAGATAAACTACCATCGCCCAAGCTAGTCTTATTTCCATTCTGTTTGTAAACATATTTCATTTCCATTCTGTTTGTAAACATATTTCAGTATTTGATATTAATGAAATGAAGTGTTATTTTTGTTGCATCTTTGTGTTTATGGCTATATTTGTAATTTGTTGTGTTATTGTCTAAATTTTGAACACATACGGAGTAAAACTTGATAACCTTTAATGTCAAAGAAAATTGTACAAAACCCTTGGGGTTTGAATAAATATATTTCAAGTTTCATTATAAAAATCCATAAAGAAAACTGTAAAACACCCTTGCGGTTTGAATAAATATATTCCAGATTTCACTATAAAAATCCATAGCCAAGGTATTGGATTAATACCCTTGATTTTTTTATTACAACTTCTGGATTAATACCTTGATTTTTTTATTACAACTTTTGCATTAATACCCTTGATTTTTTTATTACAACTTCTGAAAGAAACAAAGGAACACATGTGCATATAGAGCTCTAATACAGAAAGAAACCCTTAAAACCCCAAAACCATAATATGTACAATCATCATGGAGTTTTAACATAAATAATTGAAATATCTTGTAATATACAATCTTTAACAATCTTAAGCAGAGCAATGAAAAGGAAAAGAAAAAGAAAAATAAACTGCATAAATAAGAGTAGAGTCTTTTTTAAGACTACAACTCTCTAAACTGGACTGTAATGGCCGCAAACTGGCGACTACTGGAATTATATTTTACTTAAATATGAACATGAAATATAAAAGAAAAACTCCTGAGTTTTTATTTGGAAATAAACTTCCTTTCCTAGGGTCTTAGTACACTAAAAAACCATGCCAACAACAAATGATTTTAATAGGTTCCAGCCTCATGGTTGTAGAATCTGGAAGCAAAAGGAAAAATAGTTAAGAACATGAATAATGCTAGTTGAGTGGACGTCGAAGGTATCACCCAAATGGATACTTCGATAACATGGCTCCATAGCAGTATAATCCCTGTGTGCAGACGAAAGGAAGGGTTATAAACACTTCTGTCAGATGCAAAAGGAAAAAAGATGTAACCTGGAAACAATGAAATATGGTTATCCGTGGGAGAAACCCTACCTGGATTATAGAAAGCCTATGATGCCATTTATTTTTTACCTGTAGCCATTAGCATATCACGTTATTGAGCAAACGAAAATAAGTTTTATTTACTTTAATTAGAAATATGCAAGGATACTATATTTGTAATGGAAAAACTTACCCAGTTTGTAAATTGATATAGTTCCTACTAGCCTGGAGAAACTTAGCTCTAACAATCTCTTTTCTTTTAGGTACTATGTAAAAAATCTTGTGAGGAATAGTGAGGGAAATTAGCACTAATATAAGAGGAAAATAAAAAAAATTGGTTTCTACATTGCTCTCTATTTAAGCTTTTGCCATCGTCTTCCTTTTCATTTGGTCTTGATAATGAACCACACTTATTGGTTTGAAATGCGTCAGCCAAAAATTTATCTATCTTATGTGATTTCTACCTAAAAACTTTGCTTAACATATTGAACCTGGATAATATATATATATATATAAACGAACAAAAGTTTTAGCTATTGTAAAGTCATCTTTAGAATTGATACTAAAAGTTCTACCACAAATAAAAAACAGAAACCCTAACCTGGACATGTATACACGAGCAGAGCACCAACCATTGTTCTCATCATAGTTGTATAGTGTTCAATATCTCTTCGGTGAACGATAAATCCATTACAATGAGACCATTAAGGAATAAAAACCTAAAAAATGATAACATTGTTGCGGAGTTCGGTCCGCTGAAGGGAAAGAGAAAATGAGGTTCGTGAGACAGTGTTTGGGGAGGATAGTTACACCAAACAAAACCAAAAATTTCCATATCGTCGATCAAGCCCTGGAATCAAAAACTATATCCAGAGGCATAAAGAGCGACGATAATCAAGATTCGTTATATATATTCCAACTGATCAAGAACCAGTGGAGTGAAGAAGGCAGGCGGTATCTGTCCATCGCTCTTCATCCCATTCTCCGCCAACGAGAAAACGAGAATGGCATCAAAGGTGCTTATGTACGTCATCTTCATTTTCGATCTCATTGCTTTCAGCCTCGCAGTGGCCGTAGAGCACAAGAGGAGCATCGTAAGTTTGCGATCCTTGCATATTTCACCCTCGTTTTAAGATTTGCTTCTTCCATAATGTCACGAGATCGAATCCCACATCATCTCACAGACACATTTGGATGTCTTTCATACCACTAACCTAGACCCTAGAGTGACTACACGTTAGTCAAAGAACATAAACAACAAAGCATTGAGGCAAATTGCTACCAGGGCCCGATGCCTACGACCGCCCGGACCAGGGTAATAAATTACCAGAATTTTCAGAGATAACCTGAATTTTTAGAAAAGTTAAGTGGATAGAAAACCCTTCACAATACTATTTAATTTTTTTAACTTTTAAAATCAGATTAGATTTTTGTTTTGACACGTAAATTTTTCTCAGCACTACTCTGACGTGCCAGAGACCTCTCGACGAGCTCTGTCGTGTTCAATTTTGAACATTGACATCGACCACTCAAATTTTGCTGGATGTGGAAATAGAAATGGAAATTTATCAATCTGTCCACCTGTATTCTGTGATTTTATTTCAAGATATTCGTCATAGCACATAGCTTTATCTTTGTGTTTGGTGAAATCGTGGAACTCACATTGCACGGATTTACTGGCACTCAAGCTTGCCAGGGCGTGAAAATGCACTAGAGGAGCGAAGTCGTTTGAACATATCCACTAGAAAGTTCCTCAACCTTGGCATTTTAGGTAGTACTGTGCATTTTTTTAGATTTGGAAAGTGTTTTACAAAAAAATTTGTGGATAATCTATCCTGCAATGAGAAACGCTGAATATTTTTAGATAATTTAATATATTTGAGTGGCCTTAGTTTAAGATAGACATGGTAACATTGATTCGTTTTTACATCCCTTGTGGAAGGAGCTACATAAGTCAATCGCTGGATGCAAGGGTTAAATTTAACGGGTGCCATTATCGGTGAGGGAATTTTTTATGACAATTTTACTTTTAAATTACCATTATGTGACTTTTAATATTTATTTGTACAAGTTTCATCTAATTTCTGCAAATTTTATTTATAATTGTTGCAAAATTTGGGAGCTCTGTTGTAGCATTCAACTCAAGTGTCATTGGTACAATTTCATTTGAGACTTGTTGATGAAACCTTTCTCTGATTTTGTTGAAATGTTCAACATTTTTTTTTAACATGGAAATAGTGAGAAAATAAATGGAAAATATGTATCTACATATCTATAATTTTTTTATTTCTAAGAAATAACAAAAATATATATTATAAAGTGAAAAATATATATATTCATAATTACTCTCACATGAAAATAGTGAATGTAAATATTGTTGCAACTAAAATTAGACAAAAAAAATTCACATAATAGAAATTGAAGCACACATACCATGTTTTCCATTTAAGTCACTTGGATGTCAATCCCATTACAAGAACAATAGTTGTGAAATAAGTTTCAAACCAAAAAAATAATGTGCATGAACTATGTAAATGTTCAAAAAGTACATTCAATATCAACATGTACACAAACTAAATTTTGGATAGTTTCACCAAAAGACGAAATTGTCAAAACACAACACCATTACAATCATAAACATAAAATAAACAAATTTAAATATTTAAGATTCTTCTTTCTTTAACATCTTTTCAGATGTTATATACCCTATCCCATTCCACCATCGATGAATCAAGGCCAGTTGGGGACACTTGCATAAAGGCATCCAATGTAGTTAACAATAGCTTTGTTCTTCGTACATCCTTTATTATGTTTTGTCTTGAGAATCCTCTCTCACAAGCAACTATACTTTTAGGAATAGTAAGTATTGTCCGCCATAACTTTAACATGTTAGGAAAATTTGTATGCAACCTTGGAACATAAAAAATCCTCCATGCATCTTTCATGGATGATCCCTCACAATTAACATGAAGAGTGTCAACAAATGGATGCAACTCTTTCAAACAAGCCTCAAAATCAAATGCTATTTGTTTTCTTCACTTTCATAATAAGGATGTAAGTGTTGAAAAAGCTTTTCAAGCCAATGCTTTGAATTTCGTTCTCTTCCATTAAAATCCTCTAAATAATGCCAAGGGCTAAACAACTTTTCTAAGTAGAAAAATGCAAGATCAGGAAATCTTCCATTCAAACTCTCTACAAGAGCTTGAACATAATCTTTTGCAAGTTGTTTGCAACTTTATACTAAACCTTCAATACAGGGTTTTTGTGATTGTTTTTGTATATCAACACAGTTATCATACGCATATGGAATTGCCACAAATCACAATTCATGTTAATGAACAAGCCCTTCGTTATCACAAATTTCTAGAAAGCAAAATTTAGAGGCATCTATAAATTTAGATAAATAACATGTGCCATCTGCAAATGTGTCACTTCTTAAAAACCATATTTTCAAAGTGTTTACAGTAACATCTATGGCTGCCCCTAAAGAGTTGACATCAATGTACTCTTCCTGGAATTGCTTGTTCAACTTGTTTAATGCACACATTATATCTGCAAGCATATATAGACAAAATTGTACTGAAAAGATCCTTGCCTTATCATACCATGAGTCTTTTCTTCCATTTTTCCAAAATGTTAATATGTGAGGCATAAGTACAAGTCTTTCAATGACTTGTCCCCTTGAAATCCATCTAATTCCATGGATTTGAAGAGCTTGGAGAGTTTCAAGTTGCATAAGTTCCTGTAGAGAAATAAGTTGACTATTTCTTCTCATAGAATTTTGCACCCAAGAATATATCTTATTTGTTAATTTCTCAGCAAACAATAATTCATGTATTCTTTTTGAAATATCTGATGTGGTTAAAGATTGACAATGAGAAATGTAATGAACACCTATAAGATTAGGTACATCTTTCTTCAAGAAAGTAATAAAACCATTTTCATTACCAACCATTGAAGAAACACCATCTGTGGAAACTCTTATCAATCTTTCTTTTGAAAGACCCCTTGATTCCATTAAATGTTTGATTGCATCATAAGTTGTTTTCCCTCTTCCATCACAAACATTTATGAGATTTAAAAACTATGAAATTGGAGGCCCCAATCCTTTTGAGTTTAAAACGTGGCATAAACCACAAGATGCTTTTCTAAGCTACGATCTGTACTTTCATCTAGAATCAATGAAAAAAAGGTTATCTAACATTTTTGAAATTTGTAGCTCTTCAAGATATTGAGATATAGCAAAAAGGAATTCATTTGCAGCCATGTGATTTGTATATGATGTATAATCTTTATTCTTTGGCATATTTGGTGTGTGTAAAGACATTGTAAACAAGCAAAGAGATTCATATTTTGAGAGTGGTAGATCCTCTTGCAACATCCAATACACTAATTTCATAGTAGTGATGACTCTTTCTTTTTTCATATCATTAATGCATGCAATGTGTTTTGTAATAGGCTTTGTTTTCTTCTGATTTCAATATATCCACTTTGCCTATGAAAGTTTATGCATGCTTGAACTAGCATGAACAACTATAGAATCATGTTGCAATGTAGAGCAACCAGTCCCAGTTCCCCATGGCCCCATTTCCTTATGCATTTCACAATATATGCATTTCATAATTGTTTTTCCTTCATGTTTTGCCTCTCTCAACCACTCATACTTAGTTTTCCACTGATCACGAAACTCTCTTCTTACTTTTATTTTTTCTTTTCTTTTGGGTGCTAGGTTCGCCCTCGTGAAATTATTCATCACATTCTTCATTATGCCCCAAGATATCAAATTCTTCATTATGCCCCAAGACATGTAAATCTTCATTTATATTAAAATCACGACCTTCTTTATCAGGCAATGAAACTTGAGATGTACTAGACCATTCAAAGAAATTTTTGATAGAAAGTTGATTCCCTTTTTTTGAAGACATTTTTTGATATATAATACCTATATAATAAAAATAAATTAATTAATATATATGAATTTCAATTCATGAATTAAAAACATATTAAAAAATTAATCTTGCACTCATTTCAATAAAAGATATTAACTAAGGAATATACTTATTTATTCGTTATAACATTTAATAATGTACCTATTAATTCTTTATAATATTTAATAATTTCTAGTCTAGGTAAAAGTTTATATATATATATATATATATATATATATATATATATATATATATATAGACTTACTCTTTGGTGAGCACTTATTGCGATTTGCTGACAGAGTAGGTTGGACAAAAAAAATTGCAGCAGCACTGTGGTGGTTGTCCTGTTGTGACCAAACCAAAATCAAAACATAAAATTTAGCTATTTTTGAATTGTTTTGGAATGCTAACAAAAAAAATGAGGACAACCTATAAATCTTAACTGTAAATTTCTACCAAATATTGAAGAAAAAAAATGTGAAACATTTCTTTTAAGATAATCAATTTATATTCTTGTTTTAAGTATTCTTGTTTAAGTACCAAATTGAACAAATAAGCTCATACAAATGTACATCTCTAATTACATGGAAAAAATGCATGAGGATTGCTGACATTTTAAAAACTCCCAATTCTAGTAAGTTGCCATGTTTGGATGGGATTGAAAGAAACTTTGAAATATTTTTGTTACATTCTAATCACGAGAAAATCACAATTTATTGATCGTATGATACAAAATTGTACTCAAAGTCACCTTGCAAATCATAAGAAAATCATCGACAGTCATACAAACCAGTACCACACACCCCCACTGCAAACCAGTATCACACACCCCCACTGCAGGATCTGCAAATTACACTCAACAAAGTTGATAAGTTTACACACCCAGTACAACATTTAATGGGAATGGCATTCCTTATATAATGCTCTAAAGAAAAGTGGCAAGGCCTGGACTTCATACTATTTTTTAGAAAAAATAGAATCCAAACAAATTTTGACCGGTTAGAGGTGGATTGAAACAGAGTGGTATTGGGAACCTCTATATTAAAGGATAATTTGGCACAAGTGTTAATATAAAATTATATTGAGTTCACTCCAATCTATATTTTGTCATTGTTGGGTCTTTGTTTTTCGCCACAAAGTGTATGTTGGGTCTTTGCTTTTTGTCCAAAAGTTTAAGTTGGGTATTTGTTTTCTGTCATCTCAGATGTTAATATTGCTGAAAGGTCAGTCGAACATACACGAGAGCAACATTTTTCTCCTCTGTAAACATTGCTATTGAATTCGTTGTGCCTGAAAGTGTCAGTTCCAAGCCTAAGAGTGCCATGGATTCTCAATCAGCTTCTTCATCGGGAAGGCATTCTTCATGGACATCTAAGCAAAACAAACAATTTGAGAATGCGTTGGCACACTCCCGACTGTTGGCATAATGTTGCTTCCATGGTTAATGGTAAATCCCCAGAGGAAGTCAAAAAACATTATGAGATTCTGGTAGAGGACTTGAAGTGCATTGAAGCAGGCCAAGTGCCATATCCCAACTACAAATATTCGAGGAGCTCCATCTTGGGAGCCAGACACAATGGCCAGTAGAAAAGGAGCACAGGAATGTACAATTTTCTTTGTTCTTTGCAAGCATGTTGTAATCTTTTTATTAAATAGTGGCCTTGAATCTCAGTCTTTTGGAATATCTCGCTACTTAAGATCTTCCATGACAGTGACATGGCTGCATTAATTTATGCACATATCGTAAAAAGAATATTTAAGCCCGGCCCTAACTGTCCCTTTTACCAAATATCTCAAATATTATCAGACAGGTGTGTTGAGAATTAAGTTTGGGTGACAGAAATTTTAAGAACCAAGAGATTTAACTTTTAGGCTGGAAATTTTGTGTAAAATAAACATAAAGCACACCATAGTGTGAAAATTACGCACATGTTATATAAAAATATCATTGACCAACCATGTAACAGTCTCCAAAAGCTTACCAATAACCAGCTAACCTTTTGACTAACGTTTTCTTCGTCACTCTAAACTTTCTATCATCCATGGATCTGTACTGTTTATATCATCTTATAACTATTTCACGGTATAATTATATATTTTAGAGTAATCGAATTATATATTTTCAAAATTCAATTTCTATAAACAAATCAAACATTTGAATTTTGAAATATCAATAAATTGACTTCCCTTATATCTATGAAAATTAGTAAATCTAGCTAAATCATCTATGAAAATTAGTAAATCTAGCTAAATCTGCAAAGATCCCAGATTCATATTCATTGATTATTAAATCTAATTCTAAGGTACCCAATCACCTCTACCGATTTTGAGAATCGCCTCTACCAGTTCTAAGAATCGATTCTTAGGGTATTCGATCCTTAGGGTATGATGGTACGAAACACACCCACTCCAATGCAACAATCTCGCCCATAAATATTACACAATATACAATAAATTGACTTACTGTTTTTACATCTTTATTATATGAAGGTAAATAATATTCATGTTATTAAATTTCATAGTTTTCACACCTTATTGACCCATATTCACAATTTCAAAGAAAAATATTTAGGATTTTGTAAAAAATTTAATTATATTTGACTGAAACACACATAATTTTGTCTCTTCTCATGACCTTTTTACATGAATTCAACTAATTATGGGGGCCGGTAGGTAAAAATTTAGAATGTAGCTATTGTAGAAGAAAAACAGACAAGACACTTCAAAGTCTTATGGACTCAAAATTTATTGAACATCTAGCCCAAGTAACTGAAGTCATAGATGAAAGTTTTGTGATATAAGTGTTTACTAAAAGAAGCAACCAATAGCTTTGATTTTGTATTTAACCTAAAGAAAATACCAAGATGGACGAGGTAAAGGCTTCAATGGAAAACGACATGTTAACTGTCATTGTACCCTAGCAGGCTGAGTGTAAACCTGAAGTTAGGGCAATTGAAATCTTTTAACTGAAGAGAAAATGTTTGTAAATAGCAGTTGCGTATATAAGTTTACCTTTTATTTAGTGAGTTGTTTTGTTTTGGGTTTTTAGAGGGTTTGGGTTTTGAGATGGTACTGTGGAGACTAGGTGGCAAAGACATGGTAGTACTAAATGTAAATGTTTGTAAATGGTGGTTGCGTATATAAGTTTATTTTTTATTTAGTGGGTTGTTTTGTTTTGGGTTTTTAGAGGGTTTAGGTTATAATTGTGGAAATAATGACATAGATGACTATTTTACCCTCTTTGATTGTAATCGGTTGTATTGCTTTCATTTTTTTGTATGTAATGATGAGGGCAAAATGTCTCTGGTTTTGGCTTTTAATCGATCATAAATTATGGCAAATTAGTTACCATTCTACGACTGTCGTTTTAATCTATTGTACTGATTATTATTGTAGGTTTCTAATTAAAATTAGTTTCAGAAAGTTATATTTTTGAATTGGGCTTAAGAAAGTTGTATTTATGAATTGCGTTCTTGGTTGTTTTAAGTGGCGAAGAGATTCATTTTTGGGTGATAAGTGCCTAATTCATCATATATGAATTGGAAAAACCAATTATTTACATAAATAAAATGTACGGAAAAACTCTCTTTGAATAGAAAGGCAAGTAGAAAAGTTAATTTTTCCTATTCATCCACAAGACCTTGAATTTTATAAATTGATTTTTACTTCTAATCAATAGTCCTTCATTTATGACCATTATAAATAATTTTTTTAATAATCCATGTGAATAGCAAAGAAAAAGTCCGGCAAGAACAAGCACAAGAAGATTTTGTTCATATATTAAAATTAAGTTTGATCAAGAATGTAAATATATTCAATGGAGTCACTATTTCAAAATTTTCCGACAAAAAAGAAAAATAATTTTTGGACAAAAACACAAAAGAATCAATTCCAGAAACCACCTATCTATGCCCAAATCTATTTACTCGCAAAAAGCTTAAAAAACACTAAACGAATTCCTATTCTCAAACTATACGAGTGGTCTACACTCTGTTCTCAAACTATGATAGCTAAAATGACTAGAATTTGGAGCTTGAACTAGAGTCTGGAGACTGTGAACATAACTAGTAAGGTGGTAACTAGCTGGGAGCCTAGTCATCACCACTCACCGACCCAATTAATTCATGCCACATGAGATGGCATTCACACTTAAAAGCTGAAATTTATTGTATCCTCCTGCAGCTTTAACTATGTAACACCTTTCCATCATAGCCTTAGGAATATTATATTATTTTGGGAATATTATATTATTTTTTTTGTTTTAATGTTCGTTGAGACTTTTATAGTACCAATGACTTCCCTCGGGCCATATTTTTATGAAATGCATGCATATACATTCATTCACTTTAAAAATAATAGTTATACAAAGCTGGGCCTGCTTTATATAAAGTTAAAGTTGTTGAGCCGTCAAAACAATCAATTTTATATCATTATATATGGGATTTTTGTTTAACATATCTTATCAAAATTTAGATTTTATAATTACTCTTTGGTACATCACTGCTTTTATAGTCCAAGGGAATATTTATATTACTTTTTTTTCACTGGATTTAATTGAAGAAAGTGAAATTCTTAAAAATTAAAACTGGTCAATTTTCAATACGCATGTCAATATGACATTTAAATTACGAAATATCTATTTCCAACTCTATATATCCATTAATACACCTCTTATGGACCACAGGGCATGGACACTTTGACATCTATTTAATTTTCAGGCAACACTTTCTGGTTAATAGTGATGGACATATGCATGATGCAATCATCCATCTCGTTGTTTGTATTGCCCATTGAAATGAGCGGCATGTGTATCATGGCATGTCGTGTATCATATGCTATCCATTCCCCATACCATCTGATATTAATTGCCATGTAATGTTATCATACGAAATAAAATACATGAGCTCGATTGCTGATAAATACAAAATGATGAATCAGGTGGAATACGTATCAATATTATAACCATTAATGTCGTGTTATATGAATTTGAAAATGCATTCAATATTCAAGTTTGAACTTGTAAACGCACTCAATATTCAAGTTTCATCTCTAAACTAGTGGTTTCACTAAATTTTGAATTGTATAATGGCGCTCCAAATTGGAATTTTGAATTTCAGAACCCGAGCTACCATATTTTGTTGCCTTAATCGATTGGGTTAGTTCCACTTTTTTTTGTTTGAAGGGAGATGGATCTCCGAGCACCATGGCAGTTGACACCATACAGATAGCGAGAGTGGGAATGATGATAAGATCGGAAGAGGCGGCTGTGAAGACGAGGCATCATCAGCAACTATGAAGGAAATACATTTTAGAGGCGTGAGGAAAACACCATAAGGGAGATTCACAGCCCAGATCGGAGACCCCTGGAAGAAAAGAAGAGTCTGGCTTGCCACTTTTGACACCGCAGAGGAGGCTGCCCGAGCCTACGATAACACTGCTAGATACATCAATTGGTTTGGGTAATGGTTGTTTTGCCAAAATATTTTGGGTCACTTCTGATAAGAAATGCGTTCAGGTTTGTTCGAAGGGAGACAGATCTCTGAGCACCATGGCAGTAGACACCATACAGATGGCGAGAGTGGGAATGAAGATAAGATCGGAGGAGGCGGCTATGAAGACGAGGCGTCATCAGAAACTATGAAGGAAATACATTTTAGAGGCGTGAGGAAAATGCCATGGGGGAGATTCGGAGCTGAGATAGGAGACCCCTAGAAGAAAAGAAGAACCTAGCTCGCCACTTTTGACACTGTGGAGGAGGCTGCGTGAGCCTACGATAACGTTGCTAGATACATCAACTGGTTTGGGTAATGTTTGTTTTGCCAAAATATTTTGGGTCGCTTCCGATAAGAAACGCTTTCAGGATATGTATATTGAATGGTTTTTGGAGGGATTTATACTGATTTTTAATGGGTTGAATATTCTATGAACTCGATTGTGGTGAGTTTGCAGGTTTTTCCGAAGACTTAATTACAAACTTCTATTTTGCCAAGTGACGAATTTTCTAGCTATACCCTAAAGTCGGTTAAGCATAACAGAAGATCTTGAAAATGTCAGAACAAACTAAGCCATTAATCGGGTTGAAAATGTTATAAAATTTAAATCAACACTTGGACCAACTTTCCAGGTGAACCTGTACACTAAAAGTTTAGCATAACAATCGAGAATAAAATGTGACCACAAACTAAACCATCACTCTGTTGAAAATGTTATAAAATTTAAATTAACAATTTAACAAAGACTCACAAGTATGAATGAAACTCAAAACAATTATCTAGGTTTCTAAATATTTTGGGGAAAGACTAAGTTAAAAAAAAAAAATATTTATTACTTATTCCATGTTGTTCTTGTCTTATTTAGAATGACTTCCAGTAATATTCATACCATTAAGAATTAAATTTCTTCAAAATTTATCATTTATTTTTTTGTTGTTCTGGTTTTTTTTGTGATGACTTTAAGTACTAATCATACTATTAAGAATTATATATATATATATATATATATATATATATATATATATATATATATATATATATATTAATTTTAGGAAAAACTATAAAATTTATATTTCATTTAAAAAAATAAATATTTTTTTTCTTTTTATTAATTTACCTATTAAAAACTTTAAAACTTCATTTTACACTAGAAAGTTACTTATAAAGTAAAAAAATATCATTTTTGGAAAATTTAAAACTATTATTTTATATATTAATGGTTTCCTAAAATCTCTAGATATTCAATTTACATTAAAAAGTTGGATATGAGTTAAAAAAAATCTGGTTTCAAGTTCAACTTTTACTTCTAATTACTTAAAATTATTATTCATAAAGAAAAATTCACAAAATTTATTTTATATTATAAATATTTTAAAATTATTATTTATAAACAAAACCTCACAAATTTTATTTTATATGATAAGTTTCTTAAAATTATTGTTCATAAATAAAAACTCACCGATTTTATTTTATTTTATATTAAAAGTAGTTCCTAAAATCATTGTTTCATTAACCAAAAAAAATAAAAAATATTCTTTTATATTAATTAATTTGTTATATATAATATATTTTTATTCAAGTTTAAAATTTTATCATTTTATTTTATTTTTCTTGTTTATATAATTAAAAGTTAGTTTTTTTAAATTTATGAAAAATAAATATCCATATTAAATTTTATTTTAATCTTAAAAAGGCATTTCATGTATAGAAATTCACAAAACTTATTTTATATTAAAAATAAGTTATAAATAAGATAATCTTGTTAAGTGGTTAAAATTTTATTTATTTTGTTTATATAATTAAGATTTAGTTTTCTTGAATTTGGAAAAATAATCATTTAAAATAAAGTTTATTTTATCTCCCAAAAAAAACAGTGATCAAAATAAATACTTTTATTTATTTATTAATTTATTTTACAAAACTTTACAAACCCCATTGCACATCAAAATTACATGTAAATAACAAAACCTGAAATAGAAGTTCAAACTTATCATTGTTTCATAGTTTTTCCACAAACCTTATTTTATATTAAAAAGTTAAGTGCAAATAAAAAGTTAAATATGAATAAGTAATGTACGGTTTCAAATTATTATTTGTTAAGAATGTTTCAACTTATTAGTACTTAAAATTTTAGTATTTAAATGTTTTAGTTTTTACATTTTAGGTTCGTTAAAGAAAACAAAATTAAAATATTACTTTATTTAAAAAATATAACTAAAATATTAATATATTTATTTAGTTATTAATTTATTTAATAAGTCAAAACTTTATTTTAGTTTTAAAATGTATATATATTAAATAAAAAAAAATATTTGAAGTTCAAACTTTTGATTCATATAATTTTCAAAAATCATTTGTGCTCACAAGGCCCGATTTTTAGTAAAATTAGTCATATATAAATCATTTATGCATGAACAAAATCTCACTAGCCCGATTTACATTAAGATATTACTTGTACAAAAATGATAGAGAATTTAAATATATTATTGATTATAATTTTCTAAAATTATTAATCATATAAATAAATATAGAATATATTATTTCTTAAATCGATTTTGGACTAAAATATATATTTATGTCGTAAATATAAGGAATATTAGAAATAGGAAAGTGTTAGATTTAGGTATGATGTTGGATTGGAAACAACCTATGTTGAGATTTTTGTTAGATAATTTTTATGAATTTGAGTTTGTTAGAAGTAACACTATATTTTAATATGCAATCAATATCGAGATTATTCTGTAAATTGTCATGCTTAGGCTTTGAAGTCCAATTCTAGGCAATTCAGTATAAAATCGCATGGAGATGGTTGTTTCTAATAAAGTTGGCATACAAATTGGGGAAATCATATGTATTAAAGAAAATATATTTGATATGGTTGTATTCTTGTTTTCCAATGTACCGAAAAGAAAAATGTTATCTTTGAGACGTTATTTGAAAATAGACTTTAAGTAAGCCCCATGTTTCTCCCACTTGTCCAAATTGGGGAAATCATATGTATTAAAGAAAATATATTTGATATGGTTGTATTCTTGTTTTTCCAATGTACCAAAAAGACAAATGTTATCTTTGAGATGTTATTTGAAAATAGACTCTAAGCAAGCCTCATGTTTCTCCCACTTGCATTGCGATAACTTCAAACTATTACTTCTTGGGAAAGATAATGATCCCCATTATTCACTTACTTTTCACTATGATTGGTCAGATAGTTACAAATTAAAACTCATAAGGGTTCCTAGGATGGGTTTTAGCACACACTAGAATTGAAAATTTATCTATCTAGGATTAGAGCTTTGAGCATGAGAGTTCACCTTGGATGTGAGTGTGAAATTCATAGTTGTGATGTTTAGTTTGTCTTCAGTTTACTTGAACATAGCCTAATCATATTCCTATGCTTCAAACAATTCTATGAAGTCTCAGATTCCTCTAAGATCTACATGCAAATTTTGTGACGATTTGATCTGCAACAATGAAGAAGAGTAGGGCTCACAATGTCAACTATAAAAGGATTGGGATTTAAGGAGGTTCTAAGATTGTTTCTATGACTAACACTGGGGTAGATTTGGTCATCGATCATAGAAAAAGGAGCTATGATTATATCTACGAAAAATTGATTTCAACACCATAAGGGATGTTACCAAAGTCGCCTGTGGTGGTCAAAGAGTAAGCCAAAATTTTGGGTAGTTTTGTTTTAGCCTCATCAAAAAGCTCGAGAAACTATTTGCATCCATACTTATAAAGAGAGAAATTGAAACCAGTGATCGATTCAAGGAGCCTATCAAGCCAAAGGAAAGATTTTAATTTCACTCTTCGAGTAAGAAACAATTTGTGCATGATTAAATGTTATGTATATATTTCTGGGTTGTTTTCAATAGATAAATAGTATTGTGGTATTTTGGATTTATTCCAAAGGAATGTGCTTATTTGAATATTTGAAAAACATTTGTATATGGATGAACGACACATATTTGGTCATGATAATGGTAATCTGCTTTTTTAAAATTCACCATTAAAGTGAACTTGTCACTCAATGTTTTTAATTCCTTAGAGGAAATTTGTTGATCAACTTAATTTGAAGTTCATTGGAACTACATCGTAACATGGTCAAAGCCTTATTTGTCTGAAGGATCATGAGAAGTGACAATGTTAAATTACCATTAAGATTCCTCAAAGAAGTCATGGCGTGGAGGCTTTTAGTTAGTCCATGAATAAGCTAAAATGATTGTGGAGGTCTAAACTAGAAGGCAAGAGCACTCTACAAGATATTGACTTCAAAAATCAGAAAAGGAGGTAAAAGATTTCAAAATTGTAAGTATGAAATTGAACTATGACAGTAAAATCTTGATGATGCTTTGCAAGAAATAGGAAAATTAGAAAGAAAAAATACACTTGAATAGATATGAGGGTGGTAGGTGTACTCATATGCTAGCTTGATAAGTGCAATAGGAGAAGCTGATTCTTTGATTGAGGGGTGAAGGGGGCATAAATAATCAATTCATGTCAATACAAAAATGGAACAAAAAATTTTCAACGATAAAGCATAAGTGTAGACAATGATATGTTGTTAATTGTACATCTGGAATTCTTGTTGAAGCAATGAAGATGGTAGCAGATGAGAACAAATGATGATAGACAATTTAAGACAATATTTTTGAGTGTTGTGGATGTGACCCATTCATTGTGTTCGTAGCAATTCTATGGTGTCATGTTTGAATTATGTATTGGTCCTAGAGAATATTTGAGTATATACCTAGTATCTACATGGTTGGAATATGATATTGTACATGTACCTTAGTCAAATGATAGTGTAATCTTGATGAGTCAAAGTGTACATTGATACAGTTCATGGTAATATGGAATCTATTTTCTAGAAGAAGGTTCATGGAAAAGAAAATATCACAGATGTAATGTATGGTTTTCTGTCATCCAAAACCCTTTGATGTGATGTTTGGGGTAATCAAGAAACCACTTGAGGTGTGATGGGTGAGGATCGTCCACAAAAACTCGTAGGTGAAATATTAGAGTGTGGTTATGGGTAAACCTCAAAAAACCCAAGATATTGATGATGCAAGATGATCTGAAAATGGGGCTCTTAGGCTTCTTGTCTAACTTATAAGAACCTCTCCCACTTCCAAAGCTTTACATTTTCCAAAGTATTAACGATTAACCAATGCGGAATTAAGAAATGCTTGAAAATATAGGTGTAAGCTTGTATTTGTTTCTGACTGTTGAGTGCTTATGTTCATTTGATTATGTTGATGTGGAACACAAATAATAGTAAATAAAGTAGCAATTCAACAAACCCATAAGACAACAATATAATATGGAGTTCACCCTGATATCTTGGGCTACGTCTCCTTGGGCTCTAATCAACTTGATTAGGCTCTCTGGGATTATGGCTTCAATTCTTTTACAAGTGCTACACCTAACTCCATTAGTTTACAGCTGAAGCAATGGGCTTAGAATGCCATCTTACCCCTAGTTGTCCTTGTTCTGCAGACAGGTCTAGGCTTCTCTGGACTTGACTCCTTCTATTAGTTCTTTGAGCTTCTTGAGCTTCTTGAGCTTCTGGCTTCTCTGACTCCCTTCGAATTTTGCATTTGTCTCTAGAACTCCTTCTCCTGTCTTCGACACACCTCAGACAACTAGCCACAGCTCGATCATTCGATCTCCTGCTGTGATGCAACTTCACTGTAGCCTCGTGGCTCTTTAGAAGTCTATTAGAGCTCTCTGGCTCTATAGCTCTACCTCCAACCTCTGGTGGCTCTACCTATTACAGTGAGCTCGGCTATAGTTTCTCTGCTTCCAGGTCTACTTACCACTTCCGAAGTTGCTCTTCATCTTCCTCTCTCTCCTCTCCATCAGTCTATGGCTTTAAAGCCAATTTTCTTCCTGACTGTTTGTTTCCGCTTCTTGGCTTTCTAGTTCCCTGCCTCTATCCGTTTGAATCCCTTCTTTCAGTGGTTACAATAACTACATAACTCCTTATAGGGAGGTGGCCACCCATTCCTTTAATGGATGAGCATGTCAGGTTCACCAGAAACACTTGATCGTTTGGAACGACTATTATTTCTGTTTACTCCAAGAATGCCCGCGAAACACGAATCTCTGCCAACTCATCATCCATGTTGGACTTCAAAATCCCGCACAATCTGATTTATAACTTCTTCAAATCTGGTCATCCATCGGGTCACATCTCTACCATTGATATGGACCCTCCAGATCCTAGGTCATCGCACATATCGGGTGGATAACTTGCTCGACGTTTACCCGTTCGATGTGAGCGGTTTTCTCTCTCTTTCACTGAACGCATGTCACTTGATCTGTGGCATCGGGTGGGACTCGGTCTAAACCGCTTACTACTCGAAGCCCTTCTGATATCTTGCCAATTTCTGTGGAATCCCGACTCGAATGAAACCGAAACACTTTCCGCTGCATTTCATGATTTTTTGGGTCCGGGCGAATGTGACTCTCCTTCTTCGAGGGGTTTTCCTTGCGATATGCGATTAATGACTTATCAGATTCCTCCCCCGTCGACTCAAACCATCGCTGACTTTGCTAATTCGCGATAGCGCGCGTTACCATGGTCCGCCACTTTGCATGCTTGATCAATGACCCTCGTTGATCTGCGTTGATCACTATTAGCAACTGTCATGAGGATTCCTCTGATGAGCTTGATATTCACAAGATTTTTAGTCTTTGGCATAAATTATAGAGAGTTCAAGAAGACTTAGAGAGTTTCAGGATCCATTTTGGATCACACGAGGAGTTAAAGGTGTAGGTATGAAGAGATGTAATGGAAGAATGGTTGAATGAACCATGTACATGAAGGACATCCTATTAGACTAGCTATTGTAGTGGATAGTCATCCTTACATTCTAGTGGATGGTTGCTTCTTTATATGGATTTCAACATTCTGGTAATGTTTATATCTTATAGATGTGATGAACTATTATTCTTCGTGTCTACAACCATTTCAAACAATGGGAATGGCTCCTCAGATAGACTCTACACTCCTCACGCTCCTTTTCGAGGGCCAACTAAAAGGTCTTGATTTTTAGCTACAGGTTGGAAGATGGAGTATCATGCTTGCTATAACCACTTACCTAGTAGTGAATATGGGATACATGCTATAGGTAATAATATGATAACAATTTAACCTGTTGCTTGATGGATTAGATGCTCATTTAATTTATGGTGACTGCTAATACTTGCAAGTGCTGAGTAATGTAATATGTAGAAGTGTTTTTCATAGGGTTGTACAGAATAGCGAAAGCAACATTCTCTCTATTGCATATCTATGGGGTCCCCGTTCGACAATAATCATAAGGCCTGCACCAGGGCTGGTATATTCAGAGCATCCACTATTGTATAGACCACTGACGTGGAATGAATGCTTGAAAGAAAAAACAAAGAATTTACATGGAACTCTTGAATTATTCAAATTAGATGATCATTTAGTTATGCTCTCGAACTAAGAGGCCGATAATCTTTGAAGGAAATTTGTACTTGCATCAAATCCTCTTTTTTGTGATGATATGAATTGGTTGAATGGTTAAGAAGTTACTCATAAATTATATTGTTACTAGGTCCTTAATGACACTTACTGCCCTCAATCTTGTATTTACAAATGGTTGTTGGAAACATCTAGCTTTTGGAATTTATTTGATGTATTCACTACCCATGGTTCAAAATGTTTTATGGAATCTCTTCATTTTAATATTACAAATATTGTGGGTACTCTATCTATCGTAAGTATATTGTCATGTAATAACTAATGGCAATTGCTTTATGGGGGCTAATAAGATTCTTTCATGAATATTGGCTCAACCAAAATTAAAATTTAATTTATAAATAATTATATTATGACAATTTTTTTTTAAATTTAGATTGTGTTTAGAGGTCAAAAGTGCTTTTGGAAATAAAAATTATTTTAAATATTAAATAAAATTTTATATATATATATATATATATATATATTAAAATTTAATTAAAACATAAACAAATATATTATTAATAATAAAATATTCAACATAATTTTTTCCTCAAAATTAATTAAATTAAATCAACATAGTGCAACATAGATATATATTAACAAAGGTTATGCCTCTATCTCTTAAATCTTATAAAAAAAACTATTTCTTATGTTTTATAAGATAATCGAGGATGAAATGGAAATAGGAAAATTGCAAGGAAACTGTTTTAAAATAAAAAATATTAAATTAAAAAAATTATAGCATTAAATAACAATACTAATAATAAAATAAGATTGTAAATATTTATTTACCATAATAAAATAAGATTGGATATTATTATTATTATTTGAATTTATACATTTAAGAGTTTGATTAAGTTATGCATGAAACAAATGTTTGACTGATAACAAATCTTTTAACTCTCATATGTGAAAGTAGTTTGGATAGGTAGTTATCTATCCTTAACTAATTTCTGGAAGATTAATTCTCCAAGAAGAGATCAAGAGGATATTGGTACCTAAGATGAAGAAAAGAGAAGGAAAAGGAGATGTCTTCGTACTGATATGTCAAATGGGTCAAGGAGCTAAGTCTTGCTAAGATCAGTTAGCTGTTGAAAATAAGACAGTAGACTTCACGAAATCATCTATCATGTGAGCAACAACTCAAGGGGAAACTTTGGCTTGAAAGCAAGTCTCATGGTTGGGAGAAAATCTATTAATTTATAGTTGAATCTCGTCTAGGAGGACAACAGTGGAAATCTACAGAAGAAGATAAGTATCTAGAACTCTGATTTCTTCTTGAAAGTAGTAGAAGGGTTATTACAGTAGAAACCCTAACTAGAATTCTCATACATGAAATATACTGTCTAAATTAGAATTCTGATTTTTTATTAAGTCTAAATTATAACTCCTACTTTCTGTTAAAAGCAATAGATGGGTTATTAGAGGAGAAATTTGATATCAAACCCTAGACATATTTTGCTTATAGCTGCCCAACAGTGGGTGTGTAACCTCTTAATAAAAGAACACAAAGGAATAGAACTGTAAGAGAATCTGGAAAATTCAATATGTATAATTCTTTAAGTAAAGGGAATAGACAAATAGGAAACCCCTTGAAAATAACAATGTTATTAGAAAACCTTTTGGCAAAAGCATTTCCAGTTCTAGAAAGAATACAGTATGAACACAAACATTCTAGCTAGGAATATTACCCTAGTAGGGTTTGAACCCTTTACATACCCTTTAGTTATAAGAGAAAATAAACAGAGCTGACTGACTAATCTGGTGGCTAATCTAACTTAAAGATTAAATTTGAATAAGAAACCCGAAATAAACCCATTTTCAGAGATAATAAAAAAGGAAAGGATTCATTACAAATTACCACGTGGAATCTATTACATGAAAATGAAACATAATACAGCTACGCATGAAAGGAGACCAATAGGTCCAAGATGTAGTAATTAACAGAGGAAAACACATAAATACAAATCTTGCTAAGGCATGATCTATCTCAAGTATTTAGTAGAGGAATTAGAGTACTGATAACCAAACATAGTATAAAACTGTATATGTACCAGAACCTTTTATATTGAATAAACGAATAATTCTCTTTTAACGAGAGAAGGATGAGTTAATTCAAATAAAAGCCTATTAAGCACTTTGCCAAATCATAGACCAGTATTGAGAAAAATAGTCGCACAAATAGATTATAATCAAACAGACAAGAGGCAGAGGTTCGACAAATAAAGTTCCGACTAAAACATGAAACCCGAACTTACAAATTGAGCCATCCACAATCGTCTTGAGTTAAATTACAACTTGAATGCTTGGAAAACTAACAAACCATTTAGTGTTTGCTTTACCAGAACTAATTTAAAACAAAAACACAACAGCTCAGAAGCAGTGCCAAGAAATGATTATGTTCTGGACATCTATGCTCTAGTCTCAGAGCTAGTAAACAGCCTAATGACTTAACATGAAAACTGACAATTAAGCCATTAAAACCCTTAAGGACTTCAAACCTTGCATATCAAGAAATACCTGGAACTATCCTTCAATTTACCCGGAATAGAATAGGCGTAGAGGTTGCAAATCCACGGTCTGGCTCAGTGAGGTAGGGTCTCAACTCGAAGGGAACCAGATGCTGCTGGAAACCCTTAGAAAAGCTAGGCATATAGAATTAAATGTTAAATACAAGAAGAAAATTTCAAATTTCTATTGCAGGAAGAGAAAATACCGAAGAACAGAGACACCTCTCTTTACCTTGTTAGGCTTGTCACAAAGGAAAGACCAAAGCTGTCCCGATGCACTGTTCACCCAACAGGAAGTCACGGAGGAAATACAACTGAATAAGGGAAGTATGATCAACTGCTTGGAGTAGTGAAAGGAAATCGGAGATAAAACCTATATCCAAGAACTGAAACAAGGTAGCTCTGCCAAACAAAGAAAGAAATGCCGAAGTTGCCCGAGGATGCCATGACCAAAGGAATGAAGGAAAGCCTATTCAGTCGTCTGATGGAGTGGAGTTGTAGTAGACCGTCGATGGGGCGAGCATACCAATGAAGTGATGGACAGCTGGAGATCAGTCAGAATCAACCAGAAGTCCGCTCCCGCCATCCCTTTGGGTTGGAAATCCAAGGTGTAATACATCAGGGTATTAAATGATTAAACTAAAACCATGTGAAATATGCATGCCAATAATACCGCCAATCAATACATAAATAATAAATCATAATTGCATAGATTATGTTATGTGTCAAGTAAATGTTACTTGGGGTCGAATAATGACACATTACCTTATAGATTTAATTCATCAAGATTTTGTTATGGTGATATTCCAGTACTGTGGTAATTACTATATATATATATATATATATATATATATATATATTAGAGTTGTGACATATAATCGATTGAGGGTGGGCTTTGTTAGCAAGGTCATCTAAGACCAAATCTCATGAAGGTTGTTGCACCCATGCTAGGGGGAGGAGACATGCTGAAAGCTAGTTAGCTTAGGGCTGGTGTGACCTAGGTCGGGCGCGATACCTAGGTGACTTTGACAGCTTATGTCTTAGATGCCCCAGGTCACAGTTTTTCAAGCCACGGGTCAAGCCTAGAGGAACATAAACAACTTGACAAACTATCACATTTTTATTAGGGCTAGCCAATCCCTCATCCACTTAGAAATTAAGAAAAATTCGTACTCGGCTTGACAAATTAAATAAAAAAATCTTTCAACCTACACCTCAGCTTATCAAGCCATATCGATTCAAATCTCTGGTCTAGAATCAAAGGATTCTCAGCTCTGAAAGCCCTTAAAACTGAAGAAGGTAAATTTTTAAAGCACACACTGAAATTTGACAAACTTAGTAAGTTTTCCAACCCTACACATAGGGATCTAATAACCTCTGAAAAGTTTCCTTCGTCTTCCAGGATATACTCAGCTCAGATCTCCTTCTTAAACTCTCTTATTTCAAGCCCCACTCATGTTTGCTCCTCCAACCAACCCTCACCCTCTAGCGAACCCACACCCAATCTAACAGATAGTGAAAATGTAGTCATTCAAACACAAGATGAACAACCACAAATGGAAAACAAATCATGGTTGGAAAATTCTATAGTCTGCTATAACGCTGGGACATTAGATGACATCACATGAGTTAGTGGACATCGGAACAATCCCAGGACTGGAACTGATGCTCCAATGCTAGCTGTAATCAATCCACAAGTCAAAGGGAAAGTATTATGAGTTGTTAGACCCAGCAATACGAACTCTCCAAGCTCTAAATCTAAAGATATTTCTGGAACCTGTAATAAGATTGCACTGACAAATGCAGCAAATGAAACTGAAGCTGAAACAACAGTTGAAGAAGTAATACATAACAGCAAAACAGATGAGAATGGGACAACAATCGATTCTATTGCATTCTCTAGGATCCGGAATAAGATTGCGCTGACAAATACGCAAGGGTTAACCACAATAGAGATGGTTGAAGCTGACCTAAACGCGATACATAGTAGCAAAATGGATAACCGTGGGACAACAAGTGATTAGTCAATCCAAACAATTGAGATGGTTGAAGCTGACCTAAACGCAATACATAGCAGCAAAATGGATAACCATGGGACAACAACATTGACAACTGCGTATAGACGAAAGTTATGTATATATGGAAGATATGCACAATTTCCGTATATGTAAAATTTTTGTATATGGAATTTGCGCATATACGATGCAGATACATAAATGACGTGCATATACAAAAGATATGTGCATACAAGAAAGTTAGGGATATACAGAAGATATGCGCATATCTTCCGTATATGCACATTTTCCGTATATGCACAATTTCATTGCACATATATAGAAATTGTGCATATACAGAAGATATGTGCATATCTTCCGTATATACATAACTTTCTTATATGTGCATATTTCCGTATACGTGCAATTTTAGTATATGGAAGTTGCCCATATACTGTATATGCACATATATAAAAGACATGCATATATGGAAATATGCGAATATATGGAAGTTACACATATACGAAAGATTTGTGCATATACGGAAGTTGCGCATATACAAAAGATGCATATATACAAAAGTTATATATATATATATTAAAGTTTCACATACATGGAGGTTATGTGTATATATGAAAGTTGCACATATACCTAGAAGATATGTGTATATAGAAAAATTTCGCATATACAAAAGAGATGCGCATATCTTCCGTATATGCACAATTTCTGTATATGAAAAATTTCCATATATGGAATATATTCATATATAAGAAAGTTACACATATACGGAAGATATGCACATATATTCCGTATATGGACAATTTTCGTAAATGCGCAATTTTTGTATATGCAAGTTGCGCATATACGATAGATGCACATATATAAAAGACTTGCATACACGGAAAATATGCACATATAAGAAATTTACGCATATACAGAAGATATGCGAATATACGAAAGTTGCGCATATACAATAGATGCACACATACAATATACGGAAGTTGTACATATACAAATGATATGCACATATATTACGTATATGCACAATTTCTGTATATGCGTAATTTATGTATATGGAATTTGCACATATACGAAAGTTATGTATATACGGAAGATATGCGTGAATATCTTCTCTATATCCCTAACTTTACTATATGTGCATATCTTTCATATATGAATTTCGTTTATGTATCTGCATCGTATATATGCAAATTCTATATACAGGAACATCGCATATACAGAAATTGTACATATACGGAAGATATGCACATATATTCCGTAGATGCACAATTTCCGTATATGCGCAATTTCTGTATATGGAATTTGCGCATATACGATGCAGATACATAAACGATGTACATATACAGAAAATATGCACATATAAGAAAGTTAGGGATATACAGAAGATATACGCATATCTTCCGTATATGCACAATTTCTATATATGTGCAATTTTTGTATATGGAAATTGCGCATATATGGAAATTGTGCATATACGAAAAATATGTACATATCTTCCATATATACATAACTTTTTTATATGTGCACATTTCCGTATACGTGCAATTTCAGTATATGGAAGTTGCGCATATACAAAAGATGCATATGTACAAAAGTTATATATACTAAAGTTTCACATACATGGAGGTTATGTGTATATACGGAAGTTGCACATATACCTTGAGGTTATGTGCATATAGAAAAATTTTGCATATACAAAAGATATATGCATATCTTCCATATATGCACAATTTCCGTATATGAAAAATTTTCATATATGGAAGTTGCACATGTACAGTAGATGCACATACATAAAAGATGTACATATATGGAAGAAATGCACATATCTTCCGTATATGCACAATTTCTGTATATGTGCAATTTTTGTATATAGAAATTGCGCATATACGGTAGATGCATATATATAAAAGACGTGCATACACAGAAGATATGCACATATAAGAAATTTATGCATATACGGAAGATATGCGAATATACAGAAGTTGTGCATATACAGAAGATATGTGCATATACGGAAGTTGTGCATATATGATTGATATGCGCATATATTGCGTATATGTACAATTTCCGTATATGCGTAATTTCTGTATATGGAATTTTCACATATACAAAAGTTATGTATATACGAAAGGTATGAGCGAATATCTTCCGTATATCCCTAACTTTCTTATATGTGCATATCTTTCATATATACACGTCGTTTATGTATCGGCATGGTATATGCACAAATTCCATATACATGAATTGCACACATACGAGAATTGTATATATACGGAAGATATGCGCAATTGTGTATATCCGGAAGATATGCGCATATCTTCCATATATGCACAATTTCTGTATGTGTGAAATTTTTGTATATGGAATTTGCGCATATACGATATAGATACATAGACGATGTGCATATACAGAAGATATTCACATATAAGAAAGTTAGGGATATACAAAAAATATGTGCATATCTTCCGTATATGCACAATTTTTGTATATGAAAAATTCTCATATATGGAAGCTGCACATGTACGGTAGATGCACATACATAAAAGATGTACATATATAGAAAATATGCATATATAAGAAAGTTATGCATATACAGAATATATGCACATATCTTCCGTATATGCACAATTTCCATATATACGCAATTTCTGTATATGGAAGTTGCGCATATACAGTATATGCACATATATAAAAGACGTGCATACACGGAAGATATGTACATATAAGAAATTTACGCATAATACGGAAGATATGTGAATATACGGAAGTTGCGCATATAGGAAGATATGTGCATATAGGGAAATTGCGCATATACGGTAGATGCATATATACAATATACGGAAGTTGCGCATATATGAATGATATGTGCATATATTGTGTATATGGACAATTTCTGTATATGTGCAATTTCTGTATATGGAATTTGCGCATATACGGAAATTGTGCATATACGGAAGATATGCGCGAATATCTTCCGTATATCCAAAACTTTCTTATATGTGCATATCTTCCGTATATGTATATTGTTTATGTATTTGCATCGTATATGTGCAAATTCCATATACAGAAATTGCACATATATGGAAACTATGTGCATATCTTTCGTATATGTACAATTTTCGTATATGCGCAATTTCTGTATATGAAATTTGCGGATATATGATGCAGATACATAAACGACGTGCATATACGGAAGATATGCACATATAAGAAAGTTAGGGATATACAGAAGATATGTGCATATCTTCCGTATATGCACAATTTCTGTATATGAAAATTGCGCATATACAGAAATTGTGCATATACGGAAAATATGTGCATATCTTCCGTATATACATAATTTTCTTGTATGTGCACATTTCCATATATGTGCAATTCCAGTATATGAAAGTTGTGCATATACTGTAAATTCACATATATAAAAGACATGCATATACGAAAGATATGTGTATATAGAAAAATTTCGCATATATAGAAGATATGCGCATATCTTTCGTATATGAAAAATTCACATACATGGAAGCTGCACATGTATGATAGATACACATACATAAAAGATGTACATATATGAAAGATATGCATATATAATAAAGCTACGCATATACGGAAGATATGGACAACTATCATTTGTAGAAGAAACTCTTGTATCACCTTGACAAATTGTGCATACCCACAGGAGAAACGGTACATGTAATCCAGGAGGCCCACACCTCCCTTGTGTCTGGTCATTTTGGTATTGAAAAATATTTGTTTCATGTACAAAGATTTTGTTTTTGGCCTCATATGAAAAACATTGTGACTCGTTATGTAAAGGGGTGTGTGATGTGTTCTGTTTCAAAGCCCTCTAATAGAAAACTCAGGCTCTACACACCACTCTCTATTCTAAGTCGTCCTTGTGAAAGTGTGTCAATGAATTTTGTATTATTTCTCTTGAGGAGAAGGGGGTGGAACTTTTTGTGAAGGACGCTGGCATGTAATCATCTTTTAGCTAATACAGAGATAGGTTGCAACTATTTTCAAGGAACTCTAGCCCAGTGAGTTCATGGTGCTTGTAATTCATTCTTTTTGTTTACTAATGGTCTAAACATATTTATCTACATTATATCTCTTCTTTCTATGGATACCTTACAGTAAAATAAACATAATTCTTGTTTTTTAATCTCTGTTATATGGTTTTCATAGTTATGTGTATGTCTTCCTAAGCTAATGAAACCATGTTTACTTATGCTCATTAGTTTCTTCCACACTATATACTCTATACTACACTGAAAATATTCAAAATACACCATGGCTTCTGATATCTAGCTCCTCATATTTTCTCCTGCACTCCTACAACCTAGACCTATTTGTGGCTCCAAACCCTAATTTCAACAAACCTTAAAACTCAAATTTTTACAAACAAACAAACAAATACAGATATCTAGCTTAAAATTCATTTTCTTTAAAGTCATATCACTTATAAGAGTCTTAGAGAGATCCATCTCATGCTCATTAGGGCTAGCTACTAAGCTGAAGTGGTTTGAGGTTACCCTTCTTGATTTCCTTTTCAGCCTAGGAGATTGTAAGGACTAACAAAGGGGTCCTGACCCAGGTTCAAAGTTAGTTGTGCCAACTAACAAAACCTTAACTGCTGGCCCTTTCGGCAACAACCCGCATAGCACAGCCTGCAGTCTCACCCGAAGTAGTATTGGGGGATGACACATTGCCAAAAAGTTAATATTCAAGAATTCATTAAGTATTTATATTGTGTGTTATAGAGGAGTGGTTAATAATGATAAGGACACATTGTTTTAGTAAATTTCCATAACCATATTCTAAATTAACAAATTGTACTCTCTATTTGACAATAAATTGTTTCATTGCGTGTAATTCGCATAATATACGCATATATACGCACAATTTCTGTATATGGAATTTGCGTATATACTGTAGATGCACATACATGAAGACGTGCATATACGGAAAATATGCACATATAAGAAAGTTATATATATACGAAAGATATGCATATATCTTCCGTATTGCACAATTTCAATATATATGCAACTTCTGTATATGGAATTTGTGCATATATGAAATTTATTTATAGACGAAAGATATGCACATATTTTCCGCATATGCACAATTTCCGTATATGTGCAATTTATGTATATGGAATTTGTGCATATATGATGAAGATACATAAACGACATGCATATACGGAAGATATGCACATATAAGAAAGTTAGGGATATACTGAAGATATGCGCATATCTTCCATATGTGCACAATTTCCGTATATGCGCGATTTTTGTATATGAAAATTGCCCATATACGGAAATTGTGCATATACGAAAGATATACACATATATGAAAGCTATGCATATACGGAAGATATGTGTATATACGGAAGTTATGTGTATATAAAATGAAGTCTATGCACATATATAGACGTAACTTCCGTATATGCACATACGGAAGTTATGTGTATATAAAATGCACTCTATACACATAACTTCTGTATATAGGCTTAACTTCCGTATATACGTAACTTTCTTATACGAAAGATATGTACGTATACGAAAGATTATGCGTACACTGCATTTTATATACACAACTTCCGTATATACACATATAAGAAAGTTACGCATATATGGAAGATATGTGCATATATGGAAGTTGCGCATATATGGTAGATGCACATATACAAAAGATGGAAATATACGAAAAATATGTGCATATATTTCGTATACGCACAATTAGTATATATGGAATATGCGTATATACTGTAGATGCACATACATAGAAGATGTGTATATACGGAAGATATGGACATATAAGAAAGTTATGTATATACGGAAGATATACACATATCTTCTGTATATGCATAATTTCAATATATACGCAATTTCTGTATATGGAATTTATGCATATACGAAATTTATGTTTAGACGAAAGATATGCACATATCTTCCATATATGCACAATTTCCTTATATGTGCAATTTATGTATATGGAATTTGCTCATATACGTTGAAGATACATAAACGACGTGCATATACGGAAGATATGCACATATAAGAAAGTTAGGGATATACCAAAGATATGCACATATCTTCCATATATGCACAATTTCTATATATGAAAATTGTGCATATATAGAAATTGTGCATATACGAAAAATATAAACACATAAGATAGTTACGCATATACGGAAGCTATGTATATATACGGAAGTTATGTGTATATAAAATGCAGTCTATGCATATATATAGGTGTAACTTCTGTATATGCACATATCTTTTATATATGCATAAACTGTATTTTATATACACATAACTTCCGTATATACAGATAACTTCCGTATATGTACATATGGAAGTTATGTGCATATACGAAAGTTATGTGTATATAAAATGTAGTCTATACAAATAACTTCCGTATATAGGCGTAACTTTCATATATGCACATATCTTCTGTATATGCGTAACTTTCTTATACGGAAGTTATGTGCATATATAGAATATTATGCATAGACTGCATTTCTTATACACATAGCTTCTGTATATACACATATAAGAAAGTTACATATATATGGAAGATATGTGCATATACAAAAGTTACACATATACAAAAGATGGACATATATGAAAAGTATGCGCATATATTGTGTATACGCACAATTTCTGTATACGGAATTTACTTATATACTGTATATGCACATACATAAAATACGTGCATATACGAAAGATATGCACATATAAGAAAGTTATGTATATACGGAAGATATGCATATATCTTCCGTATATGCACAATTTCAATATATATGCAATTTCTGTATATGGAATTTGTGCTTACAGAAAATTTATGTATAGACGAAAGATATGCACATATCTTTTATATATGCACAATTTCCGTATATATGCTATTTTTGTATATGGAATTTGCGCATGTATGATGAAGACACATAAACGACGTGCATATACAGAAGATATGCACATATAAGAAAGTTAGAGATATACCGAAGATATGCGCATATGTTCCATATATGCATAATTTCCGTATATGCGCAATTTCTGTATATGAAAATTGTGCATATACAAAAATTGTGCATACACGGAAGATATATGCATATCTTCTGTATATACATAACTTTCTTATATGTGCACATTTCTATATACATGTAATTTCTATATATAGAAGTTGCGCATATACTGTAGATTCATATATATAAAAGACATGCATATACGAAAAATATACACATATAAGAAAGTTACTTATATATGGCAGTTATGTGTATATACGGAAGATATGTGTATATAAAATGCAGTCTATGCACATATATAAGCGTAACTTCCGTATATGCACATATCTTCCGCATATGCATAGACTGCATTTTATATACACATAACTTCCGTATATACTACATATACATATAACTTCCGTATATACACATATCTTCCGTATATGCGTACTTTTTTATATGTGTATATTTTCCCTATATGCATGTCTTTTATATATGTGAATCTACACATAACTTCTGTATATACAGATAACTTCCGTAAATGCACATTCGGAAGTGATGTGTATATAAAATGCAGTCTATA
This sequence comes from Pinus tabuliformis, assembly GCA_031772625.1. Classification (NCBI taxonomy): domain Eukaryota; kingdom Viridiplantae; phylum Streptophyta; class Pinopsida; order Pinales; family Pinaceae; genus Pinus; species Pinus tabuliformis. Next base: position 848,093,908 of record CM062808.1, on the reverse strand, counting down.
TACATAAATTTTGTATATGCACATATCTTCCGTATATGCGTAACTTTCTTATACTGAAGATATGTGCATATACGGAAGCTATGTGTATATAAAATGTAGTATATATACATATCTTCCGTATATGTGTAACTTCCGTATATGAAAAGTTTCTGTATATGTGCAATTTTCATATACAAAAGTTGTGTATATAAAATGTAGTATATACACATATCTTTTGTATATGCATATATTTTTTGTATATGCACAATTTTCAATTTCCTTATATGCGCAATTTTTATATACAAAAATTGCACATATACGAAAATTGTGCATATATGGAAGATATGCGCATATTTTTGGTATATCTCTAACTTTCTTATATGTGCATATCTTCCGTATATGCACGTCTCTTATGTATCTTCATCGTATATGCGCAAATTCCATATACATAAATTGCATATATACAGAAATTGTGCATATACGGAAGATATGTGCATATCTTTCATTTATACATAAATTTCGTATATACGCAAATTCCATATACAGAAGTTGCGTATGTATTGAAATTGTGCATATGCAGAATATATGTGCATATCTTCCGTATATACATAACTTTCTTATATGTGCATATCTTCCGTATATGCACGTCTTTTATGTATGTGCATCTACAGTATATACGCATATTCCATATATAGAAATTGTGCATATACGCAATATATGTGCATATTTTTCGTATATGTCCATCTTTTGTATATGTGCATCTACTGTATATGCGCAACTTCTATTTATGCACATATATTTTGTATATGCGTAAATTTCTTAAATGTCCATATTTTCTGTATATAAACGTATTTTATATATTTGCATCTACCGTATATGTGCAACTTCCATATACAAAAATTATGCATATATGGAATATATTCACATATTTTCCGTATATGCATAACTTTCTTATATGTGAATATTTTCCATATATGTACATCTTTTATGTATGTGCATCTACTGTACATGTGTAACTTCCATATATGGAAATTTTGCATATACAGAAATTGTTCATATACGGAAGATATGTGCATATCTTCTATATATGCGAAACTTTTTTATATGCACATATCTTCCAGGTATATGTGGAACAACCATTGATCTGATGGACGAAATCAATGGTGGAAAGCGCAATCGCAATTTGGGCATTCTGAATGCACACTCTATTGAGTCCTTTGGACTCCGCAATTGCGATAAAGGACGAGCTGGCATGTAAAGGCGGGGTTTGGTTAATATGCAAGGTTAAAGAGTTAACCACAGTTATTATAAAAGTTGAAAGGTTGAGTTATAAGGTTCAACGAAGAAGGATTACCAAAGGGTCAGATTGGAGTTAGTTATTAACTTGTTTCACATGAGACCAATTAAGGGGCCTTGAACCTTAAGAAATGAAGGTTTGACCAGGCAGGTCTTTGAAATTCTTGGTACAAATGAGATTATGCATTTTATATGCATATTGTGGGTAACGCAGGTTTCCCCATGTCATTTGGTATCGGTAAAAGACCCGGTTGACCACAAGGACATGAAAGGTGTCTATGATATTCCATGTTCCTGTGGGACCCCATATGTTGGTGAGATTGGTCGCTCTATTAATCAAAGGATTAATGAGCACTCAGCTGAGATAAAACATAGGAGAACCCAGTCTTCCGCCCTGGCTAAACATGTGGAGAAGACGAAGAACCATGTATGCATTGAGGAGACTCGTGTTATTGCCAAGGTGACACATTTCCATCACCGAAAATTTAGGAAAGCCATAGAAATCGAAAAAAGGTCGAGAAACCTCAATAGAGATGACGGCTGGAAAATTAGTAGTTGTTGGATCTTTGCCGTCTCCTCCTAGTCGCTTCCTCGTTTTTTCTCTCCATCCCCCCCCGTCCCCGGATCGGTTTCCTTGTTTTTCCCCCTCCTTGCCTTGTTTAATCATTGTCCTTTTTTCCCTTCTCGTCTCTCTATTTTCTTTCACTCCCTTCAAATATATATATATATTCTTTCTAAATAATTATTTTAATAGGTTAAGGTCCTGTGAGTTAATTCTTACAAGAAACTAATTTGTATAATAACTAATTAACTATTTATTTATATATATAATTTGAAAAGTATATATTTACATATTATTCCATATTATATTAATGATTTTAGGTTTTGATATATAGCTATTTCATAACATACATATATATTTATTTAGTACTCCATATATATATATATATATATATATATATATATATATATATATATATATATTATCCTTGATTTTGTTTTTTATAGGCCTATTAATAGGTTAGGGTCTTGTGAGTTATTTCTTACAATTTCTATCTATGATGTTAATAATAAAAGAAACTATCTTGAATAATAACTTATTAATTATTTATTTATATATTTATATTAAATTCAGAATGCATATATTTACATATCTTTCCATACTATATTATTGATGTAATGTTTTTTATTTCATAAGATACACATTCATTTAATTAGTACTCAATATTAGCTACTTTTAGGTTATTAATGATTAATGTTCTTTTAAGTGATTACAATTTTTGGTGGTATAAGAAAAAAAAACCATGTTAATTTACTAACCTTTTATTTTTTTAATTATAATTGTGACAACTAATTTATTAATTTTCTTAATTTTTAATACAAACTTTACTTTTATTCAAATGCTAGTAATGAATATAACAATAATGACAACATTAATAACTTTTCCTCTCCCTCGGTCCAATCGAGTTGACCAGTCAAATTTAGTCGTTTCTCAGTCAAATTGCCCGATCCAATATAGCTGTTTCCTAGTCAAATATAGTCGTTGGAAGATCTTCTCTCCCTATTTAACTTATAGCCATGATCTGGTTCTTCATCTTGTCCTGACGATGAACCAAACTTGTTGGTTCGAAACGCGTCGACAAAAATATTACAATGTGATTTCTGCCAAAATATTTCTCATTAAACTTGATATGGATCACAGAAGCTTAAATTCAACAAATGAAAAACTAATCAATTTGAAATTGATTTGAGGAACATTCAATAACCTTAAATTACTTAGAGAAAATATCTGAAATTATAGTGAACTAGGATCTAAAATTTGAAATAGGCATTCACCAAGATTTATCCTCAATATGATCTAAGTTTCACTTTCAGAAACTTCCCTAGAAAAAAAGGTATAACAACCATTTTGAACTGACATGTTTGAAGGTGATTTTAGGAGAATTTAGGAACCCGAAATTCCTTAGAGCATATCTCCAAAAATATAGAGAAGTAAGATCTGAATTTGAACAATATGTTACTCAAGATCTCTCCTCAATATTCTCCAAGTTTCACCATGTAAAGCCTCCTAGAAAAAATGTTATAACGAAAATGGAACAATGACCTATTTGTAGTAAAACTTGTTAGTGTCAGTGTTTGAAGCCTTCCACCATTGATCAAATATGCTCTTACAAAGTGGTCTTAGGGTGTCAAAGTCAAATTTTGTCATTTCAGTGAGTTTTCAAGTAAAATTTGGTCACTAGGTATTAGGTCTAGGATTTGTTTTCACTTTTTTTAAGGCTGTTCAAATGTCGGTCCATGTCACCATTCAGATGAGTGTACCATCATTCAGAGATTTTTCATTATCATTTCAGGTTCCAATGGGTCATTTTACACCTTGTTCGTGCTTCAGTTGTACTTGGGTAAGACTCATTTCTCTCTCCGAGGGTTTTGAAAGTAATTTCTCTTGGATGGTCAAATCATCAACAAAACTTGTACCCTGATGTTCATACACCTTCCCCTATCCTTAATGTACCTTCTTAAATACTTCCCATCACTGATATCCTTCAAATTCATCAGTTTCCCACAAACCCTAGCTTCTTGTTACAATTTGACAATTTTCTAGGCTAAGCCTGTGTTTTTTTCTTTTGGACCTCTTCCCCTCACTCAATATTTGAAATTCCATTCTCTCTTACTTCTTAACATCCCTCCCTACTTTCCAAAATTTTCTCAAGAATTTAGAAGCCCCTTATCCCCTTCATTTCACTTCATTTCGACAAATCCCCTGTTCCACACATCGAGATAGGTTTTACTCAAATGATGTTTCTGAGAACGAAAAAATGAATTTGGAAAAGTGAGAGAGGTTTTTTTCCATAATAGGCCAAGGAAGAAACACCTCCTTCATTTTTTACACAGGTGTCACGGTTTTAGAGAAATGTCAAAAATACAAATTGCCTCAGGAGAGTTAATGCACCTCTTTAGTGACCTTGGGAAAGTCAATATTTCTCCTAGCTTGGTTAGCCAAATGACTTGCATGATGAGTTAAATGATAGCTAGACATGAAGATCTTTCCAATGAGCTATCATGAGCTCAATTTGGAGTTAAGAAAGACCTTCAAAAGTTGACTGCAACAGCACCTCGCATTTAGGCAGCCTCATTTTGCACATTTTGACCAGTCTTGGGAGATTTCACTTTTTACATGGGAAAATGAACTCCAAATTGAAAACTTTCAAGTTGTGTTGGAAAGTGGACTCAATAAGCTTTCCAACTAGCTATCACACACCCAATTTGGACACGAGGAAGGCCTTCAAAAGTGGTCTACAAAAGGCGCTGCGCATAGGATCAGTGGTGTTGTGCATAGAAAAGGCGCTACGCACCTCACAAAGTTTGACAGTGTAAAATTACAGTAGCGCTGTGCATACAAAAGGCACTGCGCACCTACATGAGGGCACTACGCACTTGTCAAACTCTTCCAAATCACTCCAATTTGCCTCAATTCTCCAAATTTGCCTCTTGACAAGCAAGTAACACAATTATTCTTGTTTGAAAAATGGTTTTTTGCATCACTCTATGGTACTTGTGTTTATCAAAAACCAAACCCTAGTTTTCACCAAACCCTCTCATATACTTTAAAGCTCATTCATAGATTGTTGTCATATCTCATCCATTGGTTGTCCCCCTAAAACCCTATTCCCTCATATAAATTTCCCTAGATCTCATCTCTTCATACAAATTTCCTAAACCCTATACTTCCTCCCCAAAACCCCACATACTTTATTCACATACATCCCAAACCCTACACTATCCCTAAACCCTACTCACTCCCTAAATCTTATCCACACTCCCATTCACCCTCACCTACTTTCCTATTCAAAATCTCTTCATACTCATCATACCCTCACTCACCAATCCATCACTCCTCATTGACCATAAAGACAAACAACAGTACAATAATGGAGAGGGACAGTGAGTAGGAACTTGAAGAAGAAACCCTTAGTGACAGTTCCATGGAGAGACTTGAGAAGAGAAAAGGAGCAAAACAAATTGGAAATCTTAGTTGATGCCTCATTAGCTCATCAAAGCAGTGTTTGAGGGTGTCTTGTGCCAATTTTGGGATAATTTTGATAAAATTATGTAATTTCAAATTTTGAATTTTGAAACACGGGAAATACCAATAGGTGGCACTGCGTTTTTGTTGGGGACACTTTCTTGCAAAAAATTTTATATTTTTGGAATCAACATGGAAAAATATGGAATCTCAAAAATGGTTGAGAATTTTGGACAAGTTTTAAGTCTCTAAAAGGACCAAAAATAACCAAAAAGTGCCCTCTCTACCACTTTTTTGCCACACAGGAAGTAGTCTTCAGATAATCAATTTTTGGAGGGTCAAATAGACTCCAAATTTAGAAATTCAAGTTGTTCCAGAAAGTAGACTCACCAAGCTTTCCAATGAGCTATCCTGCACCTGATTTGGACTTCGGGAAGCCTTCCAAAATTGGTCTTGAAAAAGCGTTGCGCATAGGATCAATGGCACTGTGCATAGGATGAATTTTGCCAGTTTTGCCTGATTTTCTAGATTTTGCTTAGTTTTCTCTACAGTTGACTGTTTCTTGCTCTCTTGGTGAAATTAGCATGGTTAATGATGTAACACGATGTAATTATGGATATAAAACACTTAATAAGATAGATACATCAAGTCAAAGGTGGTTTTGAACTGAATGAATTGGTTTCCTTGGTTTTAGATGCAAGCTGTTCCACTGCCTATTTTTTGTTCCTAGTTTAGATGTTGAAATAGCTCCTTGACTCATGGATTCGACCTCTGATGGCTAGCATAGGTGGTTTGATGCCTATATTATGTACTTTCCTAGTCATTTGTAAAGGTTGGACTCTTGTGGATGCTTTGAGCTTCATTGTAAAACACTTCTGTAGTTTGGCAAGGAAATGAACCAGGGTTTTGCAGCATTTTGTGGGATTCTTGTGGTAATGTGTCTTAGCATTGTTTCTTCCTTTGTTATTTAGTTTCTCTTATGTGTATATGTGCCAACATCTATTTCTTTCTTCATAACTAAAAGAATCAAGATAAATAGGTGGAATCCATTGATATTCAATGCTCTGCCTTGATGATACATTTAGCTTTTAATGTTTTATGTTGTTTGAGGAGGACTCATGAACTTTGCATGCCCTCCCCAACTCCTCACTGGTCTTAGACTTACCATCACACTCAATTCAAAGTGCCAAAACACCTACCTACCTTGCCCCACAGAATATCCTACAAGTCTGAGTTGATTTCCCAGACCCAAAGCTACCTTCTTGATTTGATCTAGCAACCAACTATCAAAATCAATCAAAATCGTCTGACCTAATATACCTAGCCTAAAATCAGCATTTCATTTCAGTCATCTCAAGCACTAGTTTCCATATTCTAATTGATATTGACAAGGAGAGAGCCCTCTCCCGACCTGGTAGGGCTAGCTACTAGGTTAAGCATGGTTTAATGTTACCCTATACCTGCCTTCCTTCAACCTGAGGTCAATCTAGGCACTAACAAAACCCTAGGATGATGAACTTTGATATTAAATGTTATGAAACTTAAACCTTAAAAATGATAAGAAATCAATAGTTACAGTCTTATTCAAGGGAGAAACCTCCTTCTATATTGAATACAATGTACAAGACAATATTTGATGATCCTAAGGCTATGTCTCCTTAGTATATATTGGAGACAAAAGGTACAAATATAATAAAATGGGTTCATGGGAGGCTATAACCTACATAAAAATATAACAATAAGAATGAAATCACTTAATATATAGGGCTTCATAAGGGGTTTAATTTATGGTTAACATGGGGCTTATATAGGAATTAATGCATTATGTCAAACATTTTGCATGCATCCTTGACATAAATATAGTCTTGGGCCAAGAGGCTTGGCATGGTTTTTCTTGTACACCTCCTTTCACCTATCCATGCCTCTTATCATTCTCACACCTGTTGATCAAAATCCATAAATCTTGTCTCTCTACTTTGAGCTTAACATTCCATTGGTGCAAAACCCATTTCCATAACAATCCATTGATCCATGTTCACCAACAGAGCTTCCATTTTGAACTTTTATGGCTCAAATATTTGGCCATTGAATATCTTGTGTTTTCATTTGCAACCTAATTTTAATAATTGGTAACTGGCATCTTAATTATTTAAATCTATCCTCATTGAGTTGGAAACCAACACCTAGAGAACCTATGTTGATTTCTTGACATGGACCAAACCATTATGTTTTCATTTGCAACCTAATTTTAATAATTGGTAATTGGCATCTTAATTATTTAAATCCATCCTCATTAAGTTGGAAACCACCACCTAGAGAACTTATGTTGATTTCTTGACATGGACCAAACCAACCCTATTCTATTTGTCATTGTCTCCTTAAGATAGATTGTTATGTGCATTCTTAACTTTGTCATCACTTTTGCTTATTGCTCTTCATCATGTCATGTCACATTGGATAAAAGTATGGATATGATTAAATCATGTCAAGGTAATTACTTGCTCTTATATATTGATCTTAGTTATCACATCTCATCTTTCCTTTTCATCATCCAACACATTATGTGAGTTCCTCTTCTTCTTCGTCCATGCTTAAATTATCTTGCACCATTACATGGTTGCACTTTGGTTCAACTACCACAATGCCCATGTGTCTTCTTGATTTTTACTCTCCATGTCACAATCGTTGTACATTGTATATAGGCCTCCTATCCCATCAATTTGATGGTACATCTTAATTGTTTGTTTCATAAATATCCACTTTAGTGATTTAATCATGTCCCTCTCCAACCTTAATGTTCCCAAGCCAAAATTGCTTTGTAATCTCACTTTACCCTACATGTCTTGATAATGGCTTAACACATCTTTGTGTATCTTTTGTTCATCCTTAATAACTCACTCTTTCTCTTTGCAAAATAATTTGGTATATTAAGAATATTTTGGTCTTTTATGTGGGAATTTTATGATTCAATCCTTATAGTTATGTTTTTAACTCAATTATATTGCTCCTATCTCTTTATGTGTAAATTTAATTGAATCAATGATGTTATGAATTTCTTAATATTTTTTTAATTAAAATTGATGAATTTCTCTTTAATATTATAAATGTCATTATAACATATATATAATAGTTTTTTCCCTAAAAAATAAATTGTCATTTCTCCTCAAAAATAGAAGGCAAATTGCATTTATTATCTGCATATTGTTTTTACTAAGAAAAATGACCATTTGTATTTAAATATTAAATGTAAATTACACTTATTACCTACATGTTACACTTATTAAATATTGTAAATACTAAAAGAGCATTTGTAAAACCATACAAGTGTATACATTTTCCTCATAAATTAAAAAAAATACCATTGATCTTATACACAATCTAAAAATATTTATTTATTTATTTTCTTTTTTGTAAGTTTGGTAGGACTACATCTTCATCGTGTCCAACTTTACACAATCTAAAAAGATTTATTTATTTATTTATTTTCTTTTATTTAAATTTGGTAGGACTACATGTTCATCATGTCATCATGTCCAACTTCTCACTACGAGAGATAGCACAAGATTTGAACCCAAGACTTCCGATTCGTGAGACTTTATTTCCAAGATTTGAACCCAAGACTTCCGATTGGTGAGACTTTATTTCCACCACCATTACCAATTAAACTATCCAAAACAAACATTTATTTATTTATTTATTAAATTACAATATAATTTCTAACTTTATAATAAAATTTATATAATTTATTTATTTATTTTATAAATAAATTTTTAAAAACACCTTCTAAAATTATAAATTCAATCAAATTTAAAAATAAACATACAAACATTATTACATAATAAGACATTTTCTAATAAATAAAACAAAATAACCTTATTAGAAATATTAATCATATACACGGTTTAGAGTGTTCTAGATTCAAAATGTCATCTTATATCACAGTCAAAACTAAATAATTGTCATGCATTTAAAAATATTTTTTTTGTACAACTATAAAGATGCCTTTTAAAAAATGCTTATACATTCCGGAAATTTTCTTATATAACAACAAATATATGCTATAAAGAAGGGCTATATATAGCCAAAACTAAATAATTGTTATGCATTTAAAAATATGTTTTCTGTACAACATGGATGTCCCTTTAAATAATTATTATACATTCCCCAACTTTTCTTATATAAGAACAAATAGATGCTTTAAAGAATGGCTATGTATATTCAAAACCTTTTGTTATGGAAGAATAATTTAATCACCGTCTTAATTTTTAATACAAATCCATGTTGTTGGCACTTTAATTGGAGAGGATCCAAGGCACCGACTTAATTTTTAATACAAATCCATGTTGTTGGTACTTTAATTGCAGAGGATCCAATGCCTTGAAGATAAATAAAGAAATTATTTTATATAAGAGCAAAGTAATTCTTTTAGTTGAGGACAAAGTAACTCCTATAAAAAAAAAAATATTGGCTTTCAGCACAGAGTACCGCATATCAAAGATCATGTTATCTGAATAATAACATTCCGGGTAAAATAGGGTGGACATTCCAAAAGACAAGATACATGAACACTTTCCTCTCCACGCCTCAAAACAAACAAAAGAAAACAAAGCATCAAGATCAGTCCACTTAACACATGGGATTGGGCAGCTTGAATGTCCTCTCCCCAACAGAGCATCCAGTGAAATCGCTCCACTGATCACCAGATTCGGAACCCATCCTGCTCGATCTTCAATCTCTTCTCAGATTTATAAACCACAGCGCTCTTCTCATAATCTTCCGGCTCCCTGCACCACAAATTGTCCATTGACCTCATTCACACAATGCTTTTCCATGCATTATTCAGACATTTTTATTTAAATCCCAGATTTTAAAAATATGTAAAAATTTCAGTACACAAAATGTATGTTAATCAAATTAATATTATATGTTTGATTCCAAAATATTTTCAAAATCTATAATCAAAATAATTTCAACAACATTACTAAATTCAACAAAAATAAAAATTTCAACAACATTACTAAATTCAACAAAAATAAAAATTTCAGATTTCAAAATATTCCTAAAATTTATAATCAAAATAATTTGAACAAACATTACTGGGCACAACAAAAATAAGACTCAAAACTTCCCAAAAAAGACATGGATGGTGGTAGTGATCACCTCAATAAAAGCGCCTTCCATGAATGATAACCAGCTCGGGCAAGATTCTTCTCAGTTGCATTCCTCTCGTAGTCATACCTGCCTGTCAATAGGAAGATCTTAAACCCTAATCCAAGCAGATGGGTGTACAATCTATAACTGGCAGGCAATGGAGGGGCCACTGCCAGAGCCGCCCACGCTATAAAAGAAGCATCGTCGATCCCCTCTCCTCTGCAAACCAAAGGTGAAGAGGAAGTAAAAATCATAAAAAAGTATGTTGAATTTGTAATTTGTTAGAATAATTTGGCCAAGGCTAAGATTAAATCGAGGGATTATAATTGTAATATTAAGGGTATATTTAACTATCTTAAATTTAACAAGAAAATATAAAAAAATCCAACAGAGTATGTCTAATTAGTCTAAAGCTAAATATACCGATAATATATCCAACCATTAGTAAACCAAACATACCTAATTCATTTTAACTGATAAACTACAAAAATCAAACCTACCAATAATATATCCAACCATCCATAAATCAAATATATCAGATTCATCTTACCCAATTGATGGGCTGCGAAATAAGCCAATCTTACCCAAATTGATGGGCTGCGAAATAAGCGAGATTCGAAAGGAGTGTCTCGTCCACGTCGAAAACCCAGGCGTCCTTCCCATCGCGTGAGAGTTTCAGAGTGTTAGCGTAGGCTATGGATTCGTGGGCTACCATGTGCGAGTCTTTCAAATATTGGCTTCCACTTCCGACCATATATTTTTTCACGTATTCCACGCCACTTCCGACCATATATTTTTTCACGTATTTGTTTCTCTGATATTACCTCGCCATAACTCTTGGCTGTGGGGGAGTGGATATTACTAGGATATCGGTTGCCCAAGAGCGAGGGCGAGTCATTGAAGACCTGGGTGCCAGTGGTGTTGGGTTGCAGAGCGCACATGAGATTCACATGGTTGTGGGGGTGAATGAGCGAAAGAGAAGCCATGGAAAATGAGGATCAGATCCTGGGAACGCTAAAATGGCAACCCAGAATCCCAATATCCCAATGGCAATGCTAAAATGAGTTTTCTCACCAGCAGAGGCAATTATAGCCAGAACCACCGCAACCGCGATCAGCACCGAACTCGTCCGGAAATTCATGTTGAGTAAAGAAATCTAAAGCTTCTTTCAAGTTTAACAAAATATAGGAGCGCGGGTTCTGAGATTCAAAATTCCAATCTAGAGTGTCATTATACAATTCAAAATTGGGTGGCAATTAATATCAGATGGTATGGGGAATGGATAGCATATGATACACGACATCCCATCATACACATGCCGCTAGTTTCAATGCGCATCAATACAAACAACGAGATGGAAAATGGCATCATGCATATCTCCGTCACTATGGAGTCGGAATCTGTTAGCCAGAAAATGGAGCCGATGTCAGAACCAGTGTCCCAAGACTGTCCTTAGAGTCTCTTAAAAGAGAATTAATGGAGCAATAGAGTTAGAAATAGCTCTTGCTTTTAAATTATTGGCCAGTGATCACGGACTTGTATGCAGATTTGCAAAACCAATAGTATTTAACATGTAAAAAAAGCAAAAAACTGGTATACTGGCTTCAAATTTAAGAGTTGTCTATAATGCGATTTTTTGGAGATTTCGGTGACGGGCGGAAGAAATTGAAGTTAAATCTTGATTTGTTGCAGTTAAAATGGTTTTTTAACTGCATATTTGGATTCAGCGCCCTGGAAAACCCCTGGAACGCTTTCGTTGTGCAGAAACTAGCTATCAAACTTGCGATTCCAATAAATTCCTGCCGGATTTCGACCGGAAAAACCCGCTGAAAAAACTTTCAAAAAATCGCGTTATAGACAACTGCTCAAATTTAACCCCTAGCGGGATGAAAGGTGGATTATCTTGAAATATTGGATATAAAAGGATCATCTACTTGGTATATCTGTATGCAGGGGATTTTTAGTAATATATTTATGGGATTCAGAGTTTTCCGAGCAAACCATGCATAGATCTGTAGGCGGGGGATTATGTAGCAACAGCTTTCTAAGCAATCTTGCAAGAGTTTTCTAAGTAATCCGTCAAGAAACTTGTTGTGGAAGAAAATTTGCGGCCAAATAGTATAACCCGTTCACTAAAGTGACTTCTTCGCGCCCTTTTTGGATGGCAGGGGATTATTTAAAACTTTATTAGGGGATTTAGAGTTTTCTGAACAAAGGATTATGAAAATTGTTTGATGAGAAAAATTGCAGCGAAGAAAGTAGAGTCCTTTCAGTAAAGCGAGTTCCTTGCATACTATTTTGTTGCAGAATATACTGTAAAAAGGGCTTACCAGATAAATAAAGAAGGTTTTTGGATTCCTAACTTTCTTGGATTTCTCGAAGTGTTAAGTAAGCGATGGGCGTTTCGATCTTCCTTTCGTTGTCAGAGCTTTGGCCAAAAACATAATAAATAGGAAAAAAAATTGTAGAGGCAGTGTTTGAATCATGTTTTTGATGGTAGAAATGAATTCACCACCAATCAAAAAGTTCAGTACACTTAAAATTTTGAAGTTTAACAATTATAACTTGGATTTACAAAAACCCTTCCCAGATTTTCTCTAAATATGACTAGAATTTCCCTAATTTTCCGAGCAAGTCCTCATCCTCATTAGACTATGGATAACAGATATAGATAATAATAATAAATCTAAATGATTTACTAAATGAAATATTTATAAACAATACAAAAAATAAATAAAATAAAAATATAAAATATATTCTGAATGTCACAAAAATAAGTCTCTTAACAAAAGCCATAAAAATGAATAAAAATATAAAATATATTTTCAATGTTACAAAAAAGTCTTTTATCACAAGCCATAAAAATGATGGCTGAAACGAGGTAAAAGTAATCTGCCTTTTGCTGTGGCCCATTTTAGAAAATCATTCATTAATAAAATAAATGGTAAATTATATCTCTCATTAAACGACATAAAAATGATGGCTAAAATGAGATAAAAGTAATGTCTTTACTTTTACTTTCTGGTGGTTTATTTTAGAAAATCAATAAATAATAAAATAAATAATAAATTACTTAAATAATAAAATAAATGATAAATTACATTTCCAGCAATTTTATTTGAATATTTTAATTATTATTTTAATTATGTATTATCAACTTAATACAAATACACGAAAACAACATAAATCTAATAAAAAAGAATATTATTGCAAACTAAGTATAATTTTTCTTATTCAACCTCTCTGATTCAACCATCCTGTAGGTTTTTCTTTTCTTTGCGCCTCTTGAAGCCATTGCCAGTTAATTAATACATTGTTTAACCAATAAAGAAAGCCGGTCTAACAGACGTAGACGTGAGGCGGCAGGCGAGGCGTGGCAATTGCCTGTAATGGTACCGCCTTTTCTAGGGTTCCAGCTCCCAACTTGTCGTTCATGTCCAGCAGCTCGGGACGGATGCCATCGGGAGGCGCCCAATCGAATGAATGAAGCAGCGACCCCAACATCAGATGAATCATCCGACTCGCCAACGGAAGCCCCACGCACATTCTCCTTCCTGCTCCGAACGGTATCAGCTCCAAGTGTTGTCCCCTGAAGTCCACGGCACTGTTAACAAATCTCTCTGGCATAAATTTCGACGCCTCCTTCCAGATTGCAGGGTCCCTTCCCATCGCCCACACGTTCAGCAGTACTGTTGTGTGTTTGGGTATCAGGAAACCCTGAATCTCACAACGGCTATCTGCTCTGCGGGGAACGAGCAGAGGACCAGGGGGATGCAATCGGAATGCTTCTTTCACCACTGCGCGGAGATAAGGGAGGTTGTCAGTGTCACATTCATCTACCATTCGGTTGTGGCCAATCATCCTGTCCAACTCGTTCTGAGTTTCTTTCATTTTCACTGGGTTGCGTACCAGTTCTGCCATTGTCCACTCCATTATTTTTGCGGTGGTGTCAGTCCCTGCTGCAAATAAGTCCTGTCAATCATTCACTTCTCTTAATTATAAAATTGAAATCAGTGAAGAATACAAGTTTGTAATTGCATTAAGATGAACTCTAGAATCAGCTCCAAATAAGTCTGGTCAATCGTTCAGTTTTCTTAAATATAAAATTGAAATCTGGGAAGAACAAAAGTTTGTAAGTGTATCCAGGGAAGTAAGATGAATTCTGCAATCATTATGGAAGATGAAGATGTGTAATAATTAATTTACCGTGGATGTAACAGGACTCATATAACTAATCTAATTAAGGCATAGGACCTTTCTCAGTTTTTGGGTCTGAATGTCTTAGTATTCTCAGTCTAAATTCTGTGTAATTTTGTAACACTCTTTACGCTGTTTCCTTGTTTTTCGAACAGTATGTGTGTAATGGTTCTAGTTGTCAAATTTTGTCAGGTCTCCACTTTGGATGGATTTGTCTTACCCATGAGTATATAATTTGAAAAAAAAATGAAGCATAGGAACCATTTTAAATAAATCTTAGCCTTGCTTTAACCATAGTAAGCATGCTCACTAAAGCTCGGCTTACAACTACTTATTTTTTCCTTTAATTGCGAACCGACAATCTATTTTTCTTTTAACTGTGGGAGAAATAAATAGGCAATCTAAGGAGACAACGTCCTTCTTTGCTTCAGTGTAGTGTAAGAAGGTTGTAAAGTAGCTTTTAGCCTTTTTTAACAGCAGCATCGTTATGCAGTATTTAATGTTGAGGTTGATGGTGTGGTTGGTAGATCATTAGATTTTAAAATAGTTAGAATCTGATGTCTTTTACATCACAAGTAACTTGAATATTAACTTCTTCTTTTTATATTCTCCACTTAAATAAAAATGGATGGAAAACATGAAAACTTTTAAAAGAAAGAAAAATAACACTTAATTTTTTTTACTAATATAATAATAATATTTAAAACACTTAATTTTTTAATTAATATAATAACAACATTTGTTTTTATTTTTTTGCAAGCTTGTTATGGCAAGTAACAACCTAATTTGAAATGATGTTATATGTTATAATCATATAAACTAACAGTCTGAATATTACTGTTTTTTATGATGATGATGGTGATGGTTAACGTCCCCTGAGACCAAACATTAGTCTATCGAACCTAGAGAAACAAATTATTCATTTTGATTTAAGATTTTATTCCTATGCTCAAAAAGCTTGGAGAGAAGCCTCCTGAGCTCACTATAATTTTGACATTGTAAAAGGCTAGGAAAGTCAGTGTTTAACAAAGATTGTGAAACTGAGATCTAATGTGGTTGTAAGCGGGACACTCTAAGAGGAAGTGGTTTTCATCCTCGATATTCCTATTCTCACGTATATGGCAGATCCTTTCCATCCATGGCGTTTTAGGAACTGCCCAACTACCTGTTTCACTATGGAGCTCATGAGAATTCATTCTAATCTTTTACTCAAATCGATGGAAAAACCTGAAAACCTACTCTTTACTTAAATGCATGGAAAAACCTAGGAAAGAAGAATAACACTTAATTTCCTCATTAATATAGTAGTAAGACTTAATTTTCTCAGTAAGACAATAATATCATTTCATTCGTTTTAGTTCTGTTAAGATGACGTTTAAATTTAAATTTTCTATGTTTCAGTTTTTTTGGGTCTATTCTGAATTAATTAGATAATAATAAAATTTTCATAATGTATATAGAATTTTTCGGAAAAATTACATTGAAGATTTTGGTCTACTCGTTTCAAACCACCCAGTGTGGTTTGGTTCATCTTCAAGACACGATGAAGAAATAAATTCAGGCAGAAGGTTAAACAGGGAGACAGGTCAACTTTACAGCTAGAAAATAAAAGCTATATTTGACCAAGGGTCACAACTAAAAGATAACAGCTATATTTGACCAGGGGTAACAGCTAAAAATAACATAACAACTATATTTTACCCAGAGATAAAGGGAAATGTTTAATAATATTTAGATTAATTTTATTAATTTATTTATGATTTAGTTTATAAAATATAAAAATGTATATTTTTATTTATCAACTTAATAACTGCTCTATTAGGTAAGGATTGAGGATTTTAATTTGGTATTTTTCTGTTGAAAATATGTCCATTGCAAATTTAGGAAATATTTCTGGAATATAAAGATTATTACATCTCATATCAGAAATGTTTCCTAAATATGACGTTCATTACCTCGATATTTCCGGAATATGACGATATTACCTCTCTCCTGGATATCAGATTCAGGGCAGATAAATATATATGTTCTAATAAATTTTGATTTAAAATTAATTATGAAATTACAAGTTCCAGCTGTGAACTCCTCCAAAGGTTATTCAACCTCTAAATCTGTTGATGCATTTAAAAATCCATCTTAAATAACCCAAAAAAATTACAATTTCGAAACAAAATTTCATAAAACATTTTACCAAATTAGTGAAAAAAACAAACGAAAGAGTTTAAATTGAGATAATGAAAAAGAGTTACAGTTAAATATGCTCTGATATCGGCTACAGTAAATTCATCGCTTCTTGCCTCGAGCAGAACGTCCAAAAGATCCTTGGGGCCATCAACACTTCCCTCCATGGCTTTCCCTCTTTTGGCCACGCGGTCCTCTATGAATTGATCAACAATCCCATACACCTTTTTCATACAGATCCTCGTTTTACGCAACACACCCTGCGGATCCAGAGGCTGAAGGCACGGGAAATAATCGACCAAGTTGGGAGTTCCTGCGGTCACAAACAGTTTCCAAATGCTGTCCTTGAAATCTTGGAAAGCTGCAGAACAGGGATCAAACATATCTTTACCGAACACCATGTTTCCCAAGAGATTAATGACGGAGCGGACCGCAGTTTCCCCAATATTTATGCTCCCTCCCTTCACGCTCTCCTGCAGAATCTGTCGGATCGTTCGAAATACCTGATCCTTTCTCAAGTATTGCAGAGCCTCCATTCTTTTGGCACTGAAGAGCTCTGTAGTGGATATACGCCTGAGCATACGCCAGTGAGATCCATGCTCACCCCAAATTATTGAAAATTTGTGGTGGGAAAGAGACTTTGCTGCTTCTATGACAGTCCTGCTTGCGAAAATATGATCATGGGTTTTCACAATTTCTTTTGCAACAGCGGGAGATGAAACTATCACTATAGTTTTTCTTCCGAGAGTGATAGACATGAGAGGCCCGTATCTGTTGGCAAGGTGGAACAGAGTTTGGTAGGGCTTGTGACCCAACTGCAACAGATTTCCCACTATTGGCCATCCTGGAGGCCCCGGAGGAAGCCTGGAATTTCTCTTCTTCAGGCACTCCTCAAACACAAAGAAGACAATGAAGAAGGTGATCCCTACACCAGAGTACCAGAATAACCATACAGTATCCATTGGGATTAATAGAACCAGGCCGAGCAGAGCAGAGCAGAGCAAAAGAAATATACAAGTGCACATGGCTTTCTTTCTACAGGAGAGTGGAGGTTCGGCGTGGGATATGTGGTCTCCACATAGCTTCTGGCTAGGGTTCTGTAACAGCAGGTGTCTCTGGCCGGTTGTACTTCTGCAGCCCTCCTTGAAACTCGTGCAGGATGGTACAGGGGAACAGGCGATGAGCTGTAAGCGATATCTGTCTCCTTTCCCTTTCCAAAATTGTGAACCGTTTTCGCTATACCTAACCTAACCTAAGTTTTTACTGGGAGCAACCATTCTAAATGAAACAGAAAGCTTGAACTGACTCGTCGTTATTTCTGATATAAAATAGAACTATAAAGGGTAGTATATCCATTAATAGAAAGAATAAGATTTGTGCCTGCAAGCAACAATTGTTTGTTCGTTCATAATTCATAAATAGACTATTGCTTATAAGCTTGAAAAGGTTTACTTCTCTCTTAATGATAATTTGCTCTCATATTTGGCTTTTCACTATATCTAGTTCCTTTCCATTTATAAAATTGTGCGCCATTTTCTACATAAGTTTGTCCGGGAGCAACTATACTAAACGAAATAGAAAGCTTGGACTCACTGGTTGTTATCCATCCCCAATTTATGGAGGAAGTGATGCGAAATTTGATATTTCAATTGAGGCAAAAGCATGACATGTTTCTTTTTAACATTCAAAGCATTATCCTTATCAAGCAAAGGATAGTTTAGTTAACTAAATGTTGTCAAGAGTTCAACGATATTCATCATTATTACAGCCCTACTCTCTCTTGGATAAATATGTTGATGTTGCAAGGATTCAATGACAAACTTCTTGTGACTTCCTCATTTCTTTTATTAGTCACTCAAACTCATACTTATTTCTCTTCTTGTGACTTCCTCATTTCTCTTCTTGTGCAAATTGTAACTAACATGATTCATGCAAAATGCACTCAGCCTCACAGGTCTCAAAGCTCTAATAGTAACGTGAACATTGCTCATCCTTCACAAAAACGATTAGAATTTTACTGATTGTATATAGAGGGGCGCACTTTAGAGGATGGGACCTTTTGAGATTTCACCTATTACTATCTCATCCGACGTGTATCTAACTGGGAGTGAGATTCCATCACAAGGAAGAGCAATCCTTTTTTATTTTGGGGTGCCTTATAGCGGATTTGCGAGTTGCTTGGACTCTTGGCCAAGATTTATCTTCTTCTAACTCTTAAGATTACTTCTCCATGGGCCTAGGGGAGAGCCTTCTATTGTTGTGCAGGGACCAATACTAGTTATAGTACTGGTCCCACGCATCTATCAACCAATACTAGTTATAGCACTGGTCCCACAAATCTATCAACCAATACTAGTTATAGTACTAGTCCCACACATCTATAAAAAAGAATTCATAAACCATAAAAAAGATGCACATAAATACTTTATATTAAGTTATATAATTTAGTAAAAAATAGGCCCCACATATTGATTGGGCCAACAAGTGTCAAACACCAAACCTTAACATCACAATTTGACAAGACATAATGTCCCAAGTACCTCCAACTATGAATTACCAAATAAGTCAAAATGCACTACAAAACATTCCATTGAATTCTATTTAGGAGTACACCTATCCCATCAAACAGTCACCCACTGATTTCCACTGGAGCAACACATCCCATTGCTCAGTAATACCTACACAAGAATAGGTGAAATGTGTGTCAACCATATGTACATGTGTGTTTAACCATTTAAATTGTTGAAGACAATAAATGATAACATTCAATTCAGTTATTAGTTCAGAAGATGTAATAAATGGCACCAACCCTTTCAATTCAAGTATTAAACACACCAGCCTTTTCAATTCAAGAATTAAAAACAGGAAAGCACAAGGATCAACCATGAAAGATTATCAACCATTTGATCATGTACAAATCAATCCAGACCACATATTTGAATTTGGGAGATGGAAATCCATGCCAATCTTCCCTACCAATTAAATTCTATATCAAAAAACTATAAAACATCAACTCTTACTGATTTTCATTTCAAACATTCATTCTAGTCATCAGCTGTTGGAGACATACAATCAGAGTGTTCAAACATTGTTACATTCATTCTATTCATCAGTTGTTGGAGACATACAAACAGAGTGTGTGCACAGTGTTACATTCATTCTATTCATCAACTGCTGGAGACATATAGGTTTGTTTTTGTTGAATAATGTTATCATTTTTGTTGAATAACGTTATCATTTTTGTTGAATAATGTCATTTTTGTTGAGAGACAAGGGTAAATTAAATCCATTATAGCCAATATCACTTGTTAAACAGATCACAAGATCTAATCAGAGAAACATTTCTATATGAATAACAGACCCACTGATTTAGAAACCAATTTCAATGCCACTGTAACCTCAAATCTAACCCTTGCAATTCAATATCAAACTACTATAATAGCAAAGAATATCCTTTCACAGTCCTGAAGATGATGCATATAAATTTATAAATTTATAATCTTGAAGATGATGCATCCCAGAGTGCAGGATCATGTTTATTCTTTGAAGGAAATGAAGCAACTTGGAGGAGATTTGTGACCTCCTAAAGGGGAATGGCCTAGGAACTTTATGAATTCAAAGAGAAAATTTTGATGTGAGGTAGATTCACTGTTTGGTTAGAGAAGCATTTCTAAATGAATAACAAACTCACTGATTTAGAAATTCTCTTTTAATTATTACAATATCAAATTAAGACAAGATAACTACAAGATTGTAGGAGCAGAACTACAAGGAATTAGATAATTGAGATGCAATAGATAATCATTTATTTTGTTATGAGGAATAATATGAGCAAGGTGTTTAAGATCCTACAGACCAGCCCATAGACATTAAAATGCTATTTAATCATGATGATAATGTAGAGGTAGCAGATGACTTTATTTCGCTTGATTCCACTGGTCTGCTCATGATGGGGGAGGAAGAAGAAGTGTAGGAAGAGGAAGTGTACTTAAATGATGACCATCCCTTTAACATGTCCCCTACTCAGCTCATAATGGTGTCTGATAATATCATGGCGGATGTGAGAAATAAATATGACCCTCGTGGCCTTCTTAAAGTTTTTCAGTTTATTCAACCAATTCTCTGATTTTCCTATGTTCTTATACTAGTCTTTTCATTCTCCTTTTTACTGAGGTTCATTGTGATGTGCTTTAATTAGGACCGTTTCAACTAGTCTTACTCCTCTGTCTCGCAGGGTTCACTTAGGTGCAGTGTTTATAACAACATCAAGTTTTCTTTCATTCTCTGGTATCCTTTCCTCAGAGGTTTATACTCTCTTACCATTGGCCTGCTATCGTGTTGTTGTATGGGTGGAATCATAACAGATTTGTCTTTTCTTTCTTTCAGTCAATGAAAGGGATGCATATCTAGTGTGCATAACACCCATTCTCTCTCTTTTTCAATTGAGTGTGCCTTCTTTGTTTTCTGAGGCTTTCACTTGCAAGAACAAAAAGAACTAGTACTAAACCCTTAGACTTTTAGAATTTGAAAGGGAATAACTACATAAAGAGACTACAACTAAGAACCCTTACTCTTTATAGCTCTTCTTGATAATTCATATTTTTACCAACTAGGAATATAATGAATGCCAAGAACAAAATGAATGCCAAGAAAAATGATTTGAGGACACAGAAAGCTATTTGTGTTGAAGAAATTGTGTTATGTCAAAGCTGTTACAAAAAGAAAAAGGAATAGCTCTTCCTGATAACGCATATTTTTATGAACTAGAAATAATATGAATGCCAAGAACAATGATTTGAGGACACAGAAAGCTAGTTATGTTGAAGAAATTGTGTTATGTCAAATATGTTACAAAAATAAAAAGTAATAGCTCTTCCTCATAACTCATATTTTTACCAACTAGGAATAAAATGAATGCCAAGAACAAATGAATGTCAAGAACAATGATTTGAGGACACAGAAAGCTATTTTTGTTGAAGAAATTGTGTTATGTCAAAGATGTTACAAAAATAAAAAGGAATAGCTCTTCCTCATAACTCATATTTTTATCAATTAGGAATAGAATGAATGCTAAGAAGAAAATGAATGGCAAGAAGAATGATATGAGGACACAGAAAGCTAGCTTTGTTGAAGAAATTGTATTATGTCAAAGTTGTTACAAAAAGAAAAGGCAATAGTTCTTCCTCATAACTCATGTTTTTTTACCAACTAGGAATAGAATGAATGCCAATAACAAAATGAATGCCAAGAACAATGATTTGAGGGCACAGAAAGCTAGTTCTGTTGAAGAAATTGTGTTATGTCAAAGTTGTTACAAAAAGAAAAAGGAATAGCTCTTCCTCATAACTCATATTTTTACCTATTAGGAATATAATGAATGCAAAGAACAAAATGAATACCAACAAGAATGAATTGAGAACACAGAAAGTTAGTTCTGTTGAAGAAATTGTGTTATGTCAAAGTTGTTACAAAAAGAAAAAGGAATAGCTCTTCCTCATAACTCATGTTTTTAACCAACTAGGAATGGAATGAATGCCAAGAATAATGATTTGAGGATAGAGTGATCCAAGATTTTTTTTGCTTATAGATGCATCGGAATTGACATGAGTTACAGTGCTTAAAAACCATAAAAACATAAGCATGACAAATGAAGACAAAGGACATCATCACAAAAGATCATGACACAGAGATTTGATTACAGAGTTCGTCCAATTTGGATTACGTCTCTGGGCCCTGCTCAATAGTGGGGAGGCCATCTTTTTATTAAGTGGAATGAAAAGAGAGAAGTACAAACAGTTTTTTACATAAACATCCTTATACCCCCAATATGGAATATAGATGGCAAATGGAGAGCCCAACTCTAGAAATAGACAACACCACTGACTTCCTGGAAAACAATAATGCAAAAATGCCTATCCGAATACCCCATTCGGATAGTCGGGCCTTCTGCAACCTTCTAGGAACCTCCTGAATTGTTGAGGAACAATTCTAGCCACCTACCATGAGCAGGTGCCACTGTCGTGCTCTGCACACCTGCACTACTCTCTGCTCTCCCCCTTTCCTCTAACTCAAATGGTCCCTTAAATAAGCAGGTGGCAAAATCCCTCAAAACTTGGGCAGTTCTAACCATAGGCCAAGTTAAGCAAAAGCGTGTTTTCCAATAGAGGTTCTCGAGCCCCAATAAAGCACAACAACAAACCTTTTCAAATAGGGAAAAATCTATCGAACAGTCAAAACAGACCGTTCATTTGAAACCTCAAAATGGCAGACAATACAAAGAATCGACATTTCTCTGAACCTAGCGACTTTAACAGAGAATCAATGTTTTTCATATCGGCGGACAGACCAAGCCCAAACAACAACACTCTGCGATACACGGACCCGCCAGACTTATAAAATATGACATATAACATATCGCATCTGGCAGTCCCCATCGCAATCACAATCGGTGGGAACCATCAACATACAGACCAACCCATGCTTCAGCGCTCTGCGATATGGCAGACCCACCGGGATTATAAAACACAACATATGAAATTTCGCATCCGAAAGTCCATCGCAACTCGCAATCGGTGACTTCCATCGGTGGATAGACCCAAGTCTGCATAACACGGACCTGCCGAGTTTATTGAATACAGTTTATAAATATCGTGTTCGGGCAGTCTTGTCGTAAATCACAATTGGCGATTACAGCCAGACCGCTTCGCAAATACAAACCCTTTTATGCGATTGCGATATGTGATATGTATCGCATCGCAACAAAGTGCTGCTGGGGTCGATCCAAAAACTCTTCTAATTTTCGACCATGATATGCTATATCGCATCGCAATAGAGTCCTGCCGAGGCCGATTTAGAAGCTCCTCTGATCTACGATCACGATATATGATATCACATCGTAACGAAGTCTTGCCCGGACCGATTTACCTTTCTGTTCTTCCTCCAGCCTATGATATGCGATATCGCAATCGCAGTCGGGAATGCCAAGGGCCGATTCTTACTGAAGCACTCATCCTTTTCGCCAATAAGTGATATGCGGGGCCCAGTGGACCTGCCACGTGGTGCACCCTCATTCGCTGAAGTTTTTCTATGTCATCTTCTTCTTGCCACCTGGACAAGCCACACTCAAACTTTGACTTGATCTAACTTTGTCATCTAGACTCAGATTTCAGTGTCATTCACACAGTTGGAACCAGGGTGACAAGCACTTCGATCTGATACTGAGTTCATCCAGAATATGCCACTTTGAGTATTGAGCCTTTCTACCATGCCACTAGTACTTTACTGAATATCCACCTAAATCAATCCTCCCCACTAAGAGAAGCTTTTGGTCCTCCAAAATCATTAATTAACCTGCAACTATTCTGTACTCTATCTACACCACAAGTGTCATAACGGATCATCCTTCCTTCTCCTTCACCTTTGTCCTTCAGAGCCATAAGCGATGAGTCGATAACTACATCCCTTGCAAACCTGTAGTACAATATCTTGCAAACTACATGTTTAGCTCTATGACCAAAATGACCCAAGAATCCCGTACTTGCCACGATTTTATAACACATACTTTGTGGTCATGTTTACATAAAAATGGAAACAATTCTCCAACTATCAAGACAAGGCCAAACATCATTGTTTCTTCAACAAGTGATGGAAAACACATCATCACTACAACACATGATTTACATAAACAAGGTCAAACACTATTGTTGCTTCTACAAGTGATGGAAAACATGTCCTCACTTCCACAATCTAAAATGCAACATAGAATAAGGCCAAGTATCACTGTTGCTTCAACAAGTTATGGAAAACACATCATCACTTTTACAGTTTAAAATGCAACACATGAAAAAAATAAGGCCATGACATTCTACCACACCTAGAAGAACCATATATCACTTATCAAAGTGAATGGATCATCTCCTTGTGGCGTTTTTTCTAGTCGAACAACTATTTCGCTTGGTTCATGCTCAAATGCTCTTGTCCTTGCAATGTTGCGCTGGATGAAGCCTCCAACATGTGGCTCTCTGATGACCACCTCTATCGTAATGACTACAATGAGCCTTCACCTTCTAGATCTGCTTGATCTTCTTCTTCTATGACTGTTGTTTAGAGGGTCTTCTATCCCTCATCTTTTTTTGTACTTTCATTCTCTTCCAGTACTCTACAAACAAATGGTTATGCAATCCAAAAAAACTGCAAGTCCTTCTATGCCATGATCTATGTCCATTGTTAACAATGCGATTGTAATCAAAATGAACATTAAAATATCGAGACTGATTATACCTTTTATGTCGGTCTCTGGTATGATCATGAGAATGAGAGCTTGCCTCAGCTCTGTCTCTGTTATGCATACTGCTATAGGTTGATGGTGATGTATTCCCATCATCCTCTTTCCTCGATCATTTCATCAAAATCGTGGAAGCTTATGACATCTTTGAACACTGTCCTTCGGTGCACCCCAACCTTGCAAATTGAGGTCTTTGCTCAACCTCCAATGGCTTAGTTATGCCTTGGTTATTAACACCAAGTCCTTCTTCTTCCTTGTACCTCATCCTGGTAAGGAGTCTCATGTTTGTCCCTAAAATTGGTATCTCCACATTTCCAACAGAAATTAAACTATGTGAAGATGAAACTAAATGGATTTCGACATCTTTTACCTCCACCGTCGATTTGGAAAAATATGATGAGGGCTTCTCATCATCTGTCATTGATGGTTCGCTGGCTGTAATAACACATTTCTCATCTTCCCTCCTGACATACCAAAGTCCTGTTTGACAGGGTAATTCTTCTGCTTTGATGGGATTGACAATGCCTTAATCATTAATGCCCAAGCCTTTTCCTTCATACCCCATTTTCTTCAACAGTTTGGAGCCAATTCCAGTGGTATGATTTTCAAACGCATTGAATTTGTCATCAGGAAGCATAAATGAAGTCGGAGAGTGACTTTTTACCTCATGGGAGTCATGCTGCAGCTGTTCCGTGACATCATCCTTAGCTTGCAGTTGGCATAACAACCTTTGTTTCTCGTCTTCCTCTTTTTGTAGAATCCTCCTTAATCCATGGAGCTCTTCTTGAAGGCTCTGGTCACTGTGCTTCAATTCTTCTAGGGCCTCATCTGTGGCTCACAGGTGAAGGTATAATTGTTGTCTCTCCTCATTTGCTTTTCATGGGAGCTTCTTAATTCAACATTCTCCTCTTGAAGCCTCTAGAATTTCCCCGTTCAAGGAAGGCGATGATTAAAAAGAACCAGAAGAGGTAGATGATATATCTCTCTCTGATCCCTGAGTCTCCTCCTCTTTGCACCTCTCAGAGTATGCATACATAATATCCACCATTTTGGACATATGCAGGAAAGCCTCACACATTCCCTTATCGTGCTCCATGGTTGCACACTTAATCATTCACGCACAACTCTGTCATTCACACACACTCTAACAACAATTGTATCATATCTCTCCCCCATGCCTCAATACTCACCATGTCTCCTTTTTAAGATGCTCGTCCTTTGAATCATATCTCTGGTTAGCACACTCATGCAGTTCGCATCACTTAAGCCCTCCTCTAATACCACTTGATCTAGGATTTTTTTTTGCTTATAGATGCATCTAAATTGACATGAGTTATAGCGCTTAAAAACCATAAAAACATAAGCATGAAAAATGAAGACAAAGAGACATCATCATAGAAGATCATGACACAGAGATTTGGTTACGAAGTTCTTCCAATTTGGACTACGTCTTCGAGCCCTGCTCAATAGTGGGGAGGTCTTCTTTTTATTAAGCGGCATGAAAAGAGAGAATTACAAGCAGATTTCTACATAAACATCCTTATACCTCCAATCTAGCAGATAAATGGAAAATAGAGAGCCCAGATCTAGAAGCATGCAACACCATTGACTTCCTAGCGAAAAGTAGTGGAAAAATGCCTATCTGAAAACCCCATTCAAATAATCGGGCCTTCTGCAACCTTCTTCGAACCTCCCGAATTACCGAGGAATGATTCTGGCCACCTGCTAGGAGTAGGTTCCACTGTCGTGCTTTGCAAACCTGCACTACTCTCTACTCTCCCCCTTTCCTCTGACTCAAATGGTCCCTTAAATAAGCAAGTGCCAAAATCCCTCAAAACCTGGGCAGTTCTAACCATAGGCCAAGTTAAGCAAAAGGGTGTTTTCCAATAGAGGTTCTCGGGCCCGAATAAGGCATGACAACAAACCTTTTCAAATAGGGAAAACTCTATCGAACAGTCAAAACAGATCGTTCGTTTGAAACATGAAAATGGAGGACAATACAAAGAATCAATGTTTCTTTGAATCTGACGGCTTTAATAGAGAATCAACATTTTTCATACCGGCAAACAGACCAAGCCCAAACAATAGCACTCTGCGATACACGGACCCCCCAGACTTATAAAATGCGACATATAACATATCGCATCTGGTAATCCCCATCACAATCGCAATCGGCAAGAACCATCGATGTACAGACCAACCCATGCTTTAGTGCTCTGCGATATGGTGGACCTGTCGGGATTATAAAACACAACATATGAAATTTCGGATCTAGCAGTCCATCGCAACTCGCAATCAACGGCTTCCATTGTTGGATAGACCTAAGTCTGCATAACACAGACCCACCAAGTTTATTGGATATAGTTTATAAATATCGTGTCTAGGCAGTCCCGTCACAAATCGCAATCGGCGATTATCGCTAAACCGCTTCGCAATCATAAACCATTTTATGCAATTGTGATATGCGATATGTATCGCATTGCAACGAAGTCTTGTCAGGGCTGATCCAAAACCTCTCCCAATATGCGATATCGCATCGCAACAGAGTCGTGTTGGCATCGATTCAGATCCTCCTACGATCTGCGATCACAATATTTGATATTGCATCACAACAAAGTCCTGTCGAGGCCAATTTACCTTTCTGTTCTTCCTCCGGCCTGTAATATACGATATCGCAATCGCAGTCGGGAACGTTAGGGGCTGATTCTTCCTTAAGAGCTCCTCCTTTTCGCTGATAAGCGATATGCAGGGCCCAGTGGACCTGCCATGTGGCGCGCCCTCATTCGCTGAAGTTTTTCCATGTCACCTTTTTCTTACCACCTAGACAAGTCAAACTCAAACTTTGACTTGCTCTAACTTTGTCATCTAGACTTAGATTTGAGTGTCGTTCACACCATTGGAATCAGGGTGACGAGAACTTCGATCTGATATTCAGTTCATCTAGAATCTACCACTTTGAGTTTTGAGCCTTTCTATGATGCCACTGGTACTTTACTGAAGATCCACTTGGATTACACAGAAAGCTAGTCTTGTTGAAGAAATTGTGTTATGTCAAAGATGTTACAAAAAGAAAAAGGAATAGCTCTTCCTCATAACTCATATTTTTACCAATTAGGAATAGAATGAATGCCAAGAACAAAATGAATGCCAAGAAGAATGATTTGAGGACATAGAAAGCTAGTTATGTTGAAGAAATTGTGTTATGTCAAAGTTGTTACAAAAAGAAAAAGGAATAGCTCTTCCTCATAACTCATGTTTTTTACCAACTAAGAATCAATAAAGAAGTTAAAATGCAAGAAAGGGTCAATGCCACTGTAACCTCAAATCTGACCCCTACAATTCAATATTAGACTACTATAATAGCAATGCTTCAGACCTGATATTTTTCAACAGTCTGCAATAGGTCACTGTTGAGGAGAAGTAAGCTTACAAGTGATTGAAAAAATACACTCCAATCATCAATAACATGCAACAGACCTTAGAAGATCCTCACACCCTAGACAAATCAATCAAATAAAGCCCACAACCATGCAAGAGAAATCTAGAAAGAATTTTTATGTGTGAATCCTCACTGTTTCTTTCTAGATTTCTTGTTTCTTTCTGTGAATTTAATTATTCCAAGCCTGTTGTAGTATGAAATTTTATGTGTGAAAACCCTTCCAATTATTGGTTTCATATCCAAGATGTTTTCAGTTACAATATATAGATAAAGCACTGATCGTTGTTGCTCATTGATTGCAAACGCCAATGAATTATCTTGTTTTCTAATACAGTTTTTTAAAATCAGAATTATGTGGTAACTCTGCAGGTTGTTGCAGCCATGCCAAGAGTTTCTATTGCAGATCGTACAAGGAATAGGAGGAGGTGAGGGGCGAGGGGAGCCCAACTGCGATCCAGTGAATCAAATGAGGATAGGCGGGGTGATGTGAATGCTCCCAATGCGCCCAGTAATGTCATTGAAAAGGAAACTCTGGTTGCATATCATTCTATTCCACCATCAACCACAGAGTCACCTTCAATCACAATGTAAGGTGAAAGTTCAACAAAGAAAATCAGTGCCATTAGAGGCTAGACAAAGAAAGACATGCTAGCTACAATTGATGACATCGAGTTTAAGGGACATTCAATCTATGCCTCTGCAAAAAAACATGGTATTGTTGCCTCTAACATACATTATTGGATAAATGGGTTGACTAATACAAAGCGTAGAGGGCCTGTTACAGTTATGACTGAAGAGGAGGAGGACGAGGTGGTTGAGTGGTGTAAGGAGATGGCCCAATTGGGACATGGGTTAGATCTTATACAACTTAAATCCACAGTAGCTCAAATCTGTCAGGGGAGGCAAAATCCTTTCAAAGATAGGTTTCCTAGTAAATCATGGTGGAGTGGGTTTAAAAAAAAGGCATCCAGACCTTGTGTTACGTATAACTGAGGCCTTGACAAAGATTGGGCTTTAAATCTACGCCCTACAATTGTGTCCAAGTTCTATAACACTCTTTCTGCTACATATGAGCAACACTCATATGCCCTAGATCGTATATGGAACCGTGATGAAACAGGCTTATAGGCATGAAGGAATTGTGGTATGTAGGTAATTTCCAAGAGAGGGAGCAAAAATGTGCCTAATATTTTGCTTAAGAGTAGGGAGTGGATCATTATTCTTTATTGTGTCAATGCAATTGGTTCTTCAATCCCAGGATTTTATCTATTCAAAGGTAAAACACAACTAAAAAACTATATACAGAACTGTGAACTAGGTGCATGCATGGCTGCACATCCCCATGCATGGATGACAAAGGAACTATTTCTGAATTGGCTTTGTCACTTTGTTGCATCTGTACCAGGTGGTGTCTTGCCTGAAAACAGACACCTACTGATTTTAGATGGCCATGGAAGCCACATGGTTGTGCAGACAATTGAGGAGGCCAACAATTTTGGCATTGACCTGTTAACATTGCTAGCTCATACCACTCACAAACTACAACCCCTTGATGTCAGCGTGTTTGGGCCTTTCAAGAACTATTTCAGGGTCGAGCAAGCTTTGTGGATGGCAAAGAATCCAGGGGTGGAAGTAAAGAGGTTTGAGCTAGCTGAGCTTGCAAGTAAAGCATTTAAAAGGGCTCTCACACATTCTAATATCAAGGTTGGATTTAGAAGGACTGTTATATGACCACTTAATGTTGATGCTCTTATGCATGATACTGGTTGTAGCCAAGCATTTTATGTGGAAGGTCAAGAAGCAGAGAACTTACAAGACCATGTTGATGGTTAAGAAGATGTTGCTTATGCTAAAGGTATAATGTCCATTTTTGAAGGGAACTTCTATGGTAATGATGATGAACATGTGAGTGAGACGTAGCTCAGTCATGAACCAACTATTAATATCAGAGAGGCTGTCACACCCATTGAACCACAAACCAATTCTTCATGTGACATTCCATATGAGGAAGTTGATCAACTTAATTAAAATTCAAACTTGATTTCAAATGATAATGCAACAAAATTAAACAATGAGAAATTGAGCATGCCAATCCAAGTAAGCCCACCATCATGGTTGGAAGATGCCATGATGAATATCAACACACATAATGTGTCTACCACCAATACAGAAAGCATGGGCATGCCTTCACAACCATTAAAGTTGAACACCGAAATTGTTCATTATTTTGTGGAAAATTGGTCAATGGAAGAGGAGCCTATTAAGCATGAAGTACCTGAAGAAGACAACAATGGGGACCACTCAGTTGTCCCTGAGGTTGAAATCCAAGTGTTAGGTCCTGAGGAGCATGGGACATCAAAACAGAGAAGCCTTGGTGCTTTCCTAAAGTTACTAGTAGAGAGAGTGAAGACCTCATCAAGGCACTCAACATTAGATTGTCTTCATTTGGGGAGGAGTTCACAGTTGCTCACATTTGAAGATTATATGAATTTATTGTTTTAGTCTGAATGTAAAAAAATGAAATTCAAGAATCTAAAAAGAGAAAGAAGGAGTTGTCCAAGGAAAAGAGAGATGCAAGGACTGCAGTAGCAGAAGCTCGAGCAAAGGAAAGGTTGGAAAGATAAAAAGAATGGGAAGATAAGGAACAACATAAAAAATTGGCAAGGCAAGAGAGGACGGAATGAAAGCTTCAACAAATGTTGGAAAAAAGAGTAGGGATGACAAGCACAAAAGACTATGGTCCAAGCCAATTTGAGGCAAATAGAATGTTGTCCAACACACTAGACCATATTGCAGAGCACACACCATCATACCAAGACCTGATTAACATCCAAGTCCCCCATTATCAGCCAAGGGTTATGCCCACCTCTTATACCCCTACCAGTGCAGGTTTAAATCCTAACTGTGTCGATATGGCACCTGCACTAAGTGTTGGGGTTAGTAACACAAGTGGACACTTGGGCTACCCAGTCCCTCCATAAATACAAGGAGGAAATTGGAATCAAGCATATGGAAAAATTTAGGCACATCCTAATCAACCAATATTGGTAAGTCCACCATACTTGGGTTAGGTAGAGAACTCAACAATTTTGGGCGATGCAGGAAATGGAGGTCATCAAACATAGGGGTGGAAATGCATAATTTTTGTAACCACATCGCAATGTAAGTTTTGTAAGGATGCATTATGTTGATTGGTTTAATAGTAGAAGCTACACTTCTACACAGTTAAGGATTATCTAGTTCATCGGATTAAGGAATGAAAATGATAAAAAAGACCATTCTCTTCTACACAGTTACATCAAATTTTACTTGATTTGAGAATGTTTGTTAATGGTCATTGTGATGATCAAGGAACAAAGGTAGATGAACAAAATTCCTGAATTTTAACTTTGTTGTGATAATATGATTTGTAGATAATTGAACTCTATTTGGATAATTTGATCAAATTTAGATAAAATGAATTCAAGAATCTAAACTTTGTTGAATTTTAATTTTAATTCTAGTCTGAAAATTCTTTTTATTTCGATGTCAGGTTTTTATGTTTTTTTGAATCATCAAAATCTACTCTTTTATTTAGAGATAATCACTAACCTTAAAGCAATGAATCTAAAAAAATGAATCACTAACAAACAAACAAGCTAACAACATAAATGAACCTAAAGCAATGAATCACTAACAAACAAACAAGCTAACAACATAAATGAATCTAAAGCAATGAATCACTAACAAACAAACAAGCTAACAACATTTTACTTCCCTATAAGGAGGGGATACATGGAATGAGATCTTTTTTTCTGGAAATTTCAAGGATAAAGATTAAAAGAAGAACTGACGACCTGTAATCCTCCATTTGCTCATGTAAAACATACGCTTTTTAATCATACTTGAGGTTTATTTATCTATTCTGGTCAGAAGATTCTTCTCTCAATCAATCTATCATTCATAATCTATCATTTTTTGTCATAATGATGGACCCCTTTGGGGTTCGAAATGTCGACATATTGAACATAATACTGTGGATAATCTGAATCATAATTTTCCAAAAATCTACCACAGAAGCTTAAAGCCTAACATTTTACTGCTAACAATTTAAATCTATTATACTATTGACAACTACTAACAACATTAGGGGAGAGATTTCATTAGGCGAATGAGTCCACGTAGACCAGCCACTATGCCACATAAACCAGGTGAGGTATCGTATGACACCTGTCCTCCACCATGTGACACTTTTCCTCCATGCATCGTGACCGGTTCAACTGTTTAGGGCATGTTAAGTCCCATGCACATCACATTAAACGATTGTTGTTTCGTCGGCTGCCTTATTTTGTTCAAGTTGTTTACTTGCTCGTTTCTGATCCTAGGCACACAGTTCCATTCAACAACATACCATCCCTAAAGCTAATTCACAATGGCACAGAGTAATGCACACAATAGAGTAGTTGAACCCACAAATAATTCACAAGGGCACACAATAATGCACACAATAACATATAATAGAGGTGAGACTCACCAACATGAATTCCTCCTGCTTGAATTGCTGAGAATACAAAGTTACATAGATGAAAAGATTGATAGAAAAGCATAAAAAAATGCATGGAGAATCATCTAGAAAGTAGTACATAATTTATAGAGACATCTTTATAACACAAACATTGTTTCTAAATTTAAAATCAATTAAAAAGTATTATAACCATAAGTAATTAACGCACTGCAATAAAAACTTTGAATCAACAGACAATTTCTTCAAACCAATCACAATTTCTTCAACATAGCCCCCTTGTGCTCGGAAACCCCCTTGTGCTTCTAACATTTGCTGCAGGGTAA
Source organism: Pinus tabuliformis (assembly GCA_031772625.1). Taxonomy (NCBI): domain Eukaryota; kingdom Viridiplantae; phylum Streptophyta; class Pinopsida; order Pinales; family Pinaceae; genus Pinus; species Pinus tabuliformis. The sequence goes on along the minus strand of CM062808.1, from coordinate 848,060,527 downwards.
TAATTCACACATGGCACAGAGTAATGCACACAATAGAGTAGTTGAACCCACAAATAATTCACAATTGCACACAATAGTAATGCATTGTAATGGCACATAGTAATGCATGAAAAATTTCATGGAGAATCATCTAGAAATTAGTACAAAAATTATAGAGACATCTTTATAACACTAACACTATTTCTAAATTTAAACTCAATTAGAAAGTACTATAACCATAAGTAATTAACACATTGAAAATAAAAACTTTGAATCAGCAGACAATATGGTATGAATAGAATACAATAATCCTATATGATATGGGCTTACTACTCATTATATCTATGAGCTGTAATAAGGCTGAAAGGGATAACCCACCATATAGTATATGATTTGATTATGTAGATACAAGGGACAAGTATGATACAGGGAAAGTAACAAGCATCTTTCATAAGAACCAACTTGTAGGCATAGTGTGATTGAGTAACCTATCATATATTATGTAAGTACTTATAATTATATAAGATGTACTACTAGCTAAGCAGTGAAATCATGGAAGTGATACTAGCTTAGTTCTGATTACTTATATGCTTTATATCTTGATTATACTGGAATTATATGAGTATATTGAATAGAGTAACCCTACACCATGTACAGTTACCAGCCATATCGATTCTCCTTTATTCATAGTTATTGCCATATATATTCATACGGCTAATCTCTAATCTGGAACTAGAACATTGGTGATATATAAGTAGTTAGATTTCTTATGTAGAATACCATCCATTACTGCCTAATTGACTCTTATTAAGTGATATATGCTTTTGTATGACCATTATTATGGGAATACAGGAACATTCAGAGCACACATATAAGGGAATAGGCCACCAGTCAACCTAATGATATATCCAAGGCTACTACTTATACTAATGGCAGTACATTAGCCAAGTGAAGTTAGCTATATCACCAAATATAAGCTATCTATATAGTACCAATCCCATATTCATCAGTAAGCAACCCTTTTGGTTTCCATTGATTTGACTACTATGTCATATTAAAAAATTTCATGGAGAATCATCTAGAAACTAGTACAAAATTTATAGATACATCTTTATAACACTAACACTATTTCTAAATTTAAACTCGATTAGAAAGTACTATAACCAGAAGTAATTAACACAGTGGAAATAAAAACTTTGAATCAGTAGACAGTTTCTTCAAACCAACAACAGTTTCTTCAACATAACCCCCTTATGCTTCTAGCATTTGCTGCAGGGTAATAATTCACAAATGGCACAGAGTAATACACACATTAGAGTAGTTGAACCCACAAATAATTCACAAAATTCTAGACTTCTTCGCCATTACAACTTAACTATGAAAATAAAGATATCTTCGATAAACTAAAACCCACAATTTAGACAAAACCCACAATTTAGACAAGCTGAAAGTGTTCCAGATACACACTGAGATACACTACTCACATAGACACATACCAAGCATTCACAATAAGCACCAAATGTAGCAGCACATACAACACCCTCACATAGCCGACAGAGCCAGTCGCAAGTATGGCATAATTCACAAAATTCTAGACTTCTTTGCCATTACAACTCAAATATGAAAATAAATATATCTCCGATAAAATAAAACCCACAATTTAGACAAGTTGAAAGTGTTCTAGATACACATTGAGCTACACTACTCACACAGACACATATCCAACATTCATAATAAGCACCAGATGTAGCAGCGCATACAACAACCTCACATAGTCGACATAGCCAGTCGCAAGTATGGCATAATTCAAAAAATTCCAAACTTCTTCACCATTACAACTCAAATATGAAAATAAAGATATCTCTGATAAACTAAAACCCACAATTTAGAAAAGCTAAAATTTTTCCAGATACACATTGAGCCACACTACTCACGCACACACATACGCAACATTCACAATAAGCACCAGACATAACAACACATACAACACCCTCACATAGCTGAAAAAGCCAGTGGCAAGTATGGCATAATTCACAAAATTCCAAACTTCTTCGCCATTACAACTCAAATATGAAAATAAAGATATCTCTAATAAACTAAAACCCACAATTTAGACAAGCTGAAAGTGTTCCAGATACACATTGAGCTACACTACTCACACAAACACATACCCAACATTCACAATAAGCACCAGAAGTAGCAACACATACAACACCCTCACATAGTTGACAGAGCTAGTCACAAGTATGGCATAATTCACAAAATTCCAAACTTCTTCACCATTACAACTCAAATATGAAAATAAAGATATCTCCGATAAACTAAAACCCACAATTTAGACAAGTTGAAAGTGTTCCAAATACACATTGAGCTACACTACTCACACAGACACATACCCAACGTTCACGATAAGTACCAGACGTAGCAGCACATAGAACACCCTCACATAGCCGACAGATCTAGTCGCAAGTACGGCTGAATCCCACGTAACCCACCTCATTGAGCCCGCTGAGAGGAGAGCCCATCATTGCCAACCAGTGTTCCCACCTCATATAACACACCCCCACAACCCACAATTTACATAAAACCCACCAAAATTCCACAATTTACACAAAACCCACCAAAAACCCACAATTTACACAAATGCTAAAAAACATAGGCATGTAAGTAGAAAGGCACAATAATCCAATAAGTTTAATGTGTTAAAAAACACAAATACTCAGCTAGTATGACAATGTCTTACCTTCTTTGATGACTTCCTCCAAGCCAGTGTGCCACAGAAACTCCAACTCCAACTCCATTTGAAAACCACATAATGACCTATAAGACAGGCCTGCCATGGGGCTAGACTGCGAAATTTTTTCAAAAACCTGCATAAAATGAGCAAAAATCGGCTGTTTAGCTTAGAAATTTACCTGATAAAACCCTTCGGAGCACGAAGCTATCATAACTTGCACTGAGCCAAGGTAAATCCACCACAGGGACATCTGCAAATGTTTAACCAGGTGAATACACCATACGGAGAAGAGAAATGGGTCCAATATTGCAAACTAACTCATCTCACAACCTCTCGAAGCATCAACAAAAAGACACCATAACCCACTATTTGCAGGGCCAAGGACGGGCATGGTTGTGAGAGGAACACCAACAACACCACACAAGTACCTGGGGGGAGAAACAAGCAAGTAAATGGCCTGAACAGAATAAGGCAACTGATGAAACAACAATCGTTGAAAGTGATGTCGAGGGGACTTAACATGCCCTAAACCAGTTAAACTAGTCACAATGCATGGAGAACATAGGTCACATGGTGGAGGACAGGTGTCGTATGACACCTTGCCTAGGTTATGAGGCATAAAGGCTGGTCTACGTGGACCCATTCGCCTAATGGCATCCCTCCCCTACATTTCTCGTAACTTGTACTATGGCATCCCCAAGCTCTACATTACTTGTAAAATCATTTCTCGTTGGGTCTACATCAATGATCACAATTATCAATTGTTTAATCCTCTTCCAATATCAAGAGCTAATTCTGCTAGAAATGGGAGACCACGTCCGTAAAATGTATTACAGTTTATTTAAGGGTGGTCATGTCTTTCTTATTATGTTGGTAGGTAGTGATATCTAGCAATGGCATCGAAGCATTTTTTTCTGTACTTCAAAAAAAAATCATATGTCAAATCCAAATATGATACCTCTAATGGACTATTCAACAGTTGCATAGGAAAATAGAGGAAAAGTGGCACATACGTGGGTTCATACACAAGCTCTATATGAAAATAGATGGAATTGGCACGGAAGCCATATCCAAACGATTCAGAATGAATTTTAAATAGTGGCAAGGCCAATTGGCGGAGCCACTGGTTGAACTTTAATGAAATTATGCAACTCCTCTATGAATAAACGTCATTTCAAACTTAAGGAACGAAATCTGGTTAATGTGTCAACCTAGCATACATTAACCCAAGCAAATACCTAATATACAATAACCCATGCGAATCTAAACAAATTTGAACAATTATTTTTGAGGTTTGCATAATTTCGAAATATTTTGATGTTCGACAAATTTCAAACCTTAAAAGTCTTCAAGAAACTTTTCTGAAGCTTGCTGAATTTCAAAATTTTTTACATTCACAAAATTTCGAACCTTAAAGTTCAAATTGGACAAACCATGCAATATAGAACAAATTCATGTACCACATGTTTAATTGCCTAAATTTTATTGGTTTGTTTTTCTTCTCTGAATAACAAGGACATGTGTGACTTGATAAACTGAAGCCTTGTATTAAGAGTGAGTTCTTCTACACTTACTAATTTTTGTGGTTTTTGTTGATTATAATCCTTTTTCAATGGTATGTTGCTTGATTTCAGTTTATTACTTATAGGCTTGGAATTTTCTGTGTTATTTTTTATGTTTATTAGTTTGGACATTGTTGAGGTTAGATTCATATTAATGGTTATTGCATGTTTGGTGGGTGTGGGTAAGTTATCGATGATTGTGTTGTAGGGTTGTTAGTGTAAAGTTCAAGGATTTCAAATATTTAATCTAATTCTTGTACAATATTAATGATGCATATTTGATAGTTCTGTTATGGGATGTGGTTTATGGCATAGTCATGGCATGGGCTTATTCATTATGTGGAGTTAGGCCTTGGCATGATTCTATTAATGACTAATGTATTAATCATCTTTAGAGCTCCATGCAAGTATATCATAATTGCATGAATGTAGAGTTTTTCATGAGTCCCAAAACTATGACCACTATGACCAAGCTGAAAGCGAACAAGTATAAGAATGTGACTCCACATTACCATACATAGAATCTTGTTATAACTATCCATAAAATATAATTATAATATATATATATATATATATATATATATATATATATATATATATAATTTAAAAAATATATATATATTTTTTCGGAAAAAAATATGTATATATTTTAGGAATTTCAAGTGTGTGGTAACAATAACTATAGACAAAAACTATGTGGTGACAATGCCCAGAGAAAAATAAAGACAATGACATTGTTACCATGTGACTCTTGTTTATATGTTTAATGTTTGTTTGTATGTTTAGCTCTATATCACATGTGAAAGGTTTAACACAACCTGAAACGAAAAAACCAAATCACATTGTTCTACTCTACCACTCCACCATTGTCAAATTCAAAATGTTAAAGTTCATATGTCAATGCTAGAATTCAAATAGTAATGCTATGAGGAATTGTAATCTTGGCACCATCCTAGTTTAATACTTTAGCCAGGTATAAGACTCTTGGCAAATGAGGTGCAACATGGTGTTCATAAAATATGGAACCCATGGCAATGTGGAGTCACGTTCTTATTGGTTCACGTGTTCGCTTTCATCTTGGCCATGGTTTTGGGACTTGTGAAAATCTATGGCTAAAGTCTTAAACTCGGATGGTGCCAAGATTACAATTCCTCGTAGCATTATTATCTGAATTTTAGCATTGGCATTTGAAATTTAACAGTTTGAATTTGATAATTTTAGCATTGCCATTTGAACTTTAAGATTTCAAATTTGATAATGGGTAGAGCTGAAGAATGTGATTTATTTATTTATTTTTTATTTTTTTTATCAGATTGTGTGAAACCTTTCACATGTGATACAAAACTAAATATATAAACAAGAATTAAACATATAAACAAGATTCGCATGGTAACAATGTCACTATTTTTATTTTCCTTTGGGCATGGTTACCACATAGTTTTTATTACCACATACTTAAAATTATTAAAATATATATGTTTTTTTCCAACTGGAAAAAAATATATATATTTTAAAATTTTTATATATATTATAGTTATATTTTATGTATAGTTATAACAAGATTCTAAATTTTTTATTTGCAAACTTCTTCTAGGTACATGAGAGATTTGATTTGTCTTGTTCTTTGTAGGTCTGAAATTAGGTTGAAACTAGGTTGGTTTAATCTTCCCCTTTAAATAGGCTATATTCCACATGAATACCATGGGTCAATACTGTGGGTTCTCAATATCATGGGTCAATTTTTCTTTTTATTATTATTTTATGTTTTAGGATTATTTTTATTTTGTTATTTTTTACTTTTATATTACTTTCTCTGTTTTATTTTGATAAAATCAATTTGTTTACATTACATTACATTAAGCTTTTTATTCTATTTTATTTTTTTACATTCTTTTTCATTTTCTTATTATTTTTGTAATTCGATGCCAATGCATGAATTCATTTGTTTGGAGCCAAAAGTAGTTATATTACAACATACATAGTGGTTACACTTGTTGCATGTTGTTGGCAAATTTATGTGCAACTCAAATATGTAGTTTCATTTTTTCTTGTAATGTTAGAGTGTATATGGTAAACAATTTTAGAAGAATCCATATAGATAAAATGAACATTTTAGTGCACTTTCTTCTCTCATTGTTGTTTGTTTGAATGTTCATTGCACTCTTTTGTGTTCTAGTTGTTTATATCATGTTTGTATTACATTCATGCACTTATTTTGAAATGATCCTACATCATTGCTTGAATTCTCTTATATCATTGCTTCATTGTGATTGATAGTTGTTGGCTTTAAACATTGCCATATCAAATTTCTTGGACATTTTAGACAAAGTTTGGCATAAACCTTCATTGTCTTTCTTAAGGGTGTCTACTCTTGAAGAGAATAGGAGTGATATATTATCTTGGTTTACCTCATGTGTATAGGCATATAATATATTTGTATTGCAATGGTACGATTAGTAACACTTTTTTTAATGCACTGAGTTAGACTTAAGCAAGCTATATGCGATAGACTATTATTGTCAATGTTTCTTGTCATTGTTTTCCTCTTAGTTATTTTGAAGCATGCCATTACTTATGGGGCAGTGTTATTTTGTTTTGAAATGATGATACCTAGACATCAATTTTTTTGCAAGGACTATGTTAATGAACATACTTTCAATGAGAGCCTAGGTCTCCCCAACCATAACGAGAACTTTATGAATTTTATAATACTTGAAGACCCTTTTTTTTTTTGGTAATGTTTCTATATTTTAAATATGTTTGAGTAAATGAAAATTATATTGGTATATTATAGTGTGTAGTGGTCATTCATGGATTTAAGAATTTACTTGTAGCTTTTTCCTTGTCTTCTTTGTGACAAAGCAGACTACTCACAATTGTGCTAATTTGAAAAAAAAAAAGGAGGTGGGAGGCAAAGGAGAGGGTGAGGGGAGCAAACTACACTCTATATAGAAAATTTCATAGTCTGCTCCAATAATACTTGTTGATTTAATACTCGAAGTATTTTGTGCTTCTTCCATTGTAATCAAGAATTGCATTGGACAATTTGCATATTTGCTCATTTCCATTTATGGCAACATTTTTTTTTTTTGCATTACATGAGTCATGTTTTGAAGAAATTGATTACAAATTGTCTAGATTCCATTTATATAGATTGCAACATTTCTGCTACTACCCAGGAGATTGTCTTTTTGACTCATTTGTTGTTCTACTTCACTTTCGTTATACATTAGTTGAAATACGACAAAGAATTGTAAATCACTTCCATCATTGCTTACGTTACGAGCATGATGTTTCTTTACAATCACTGCATACTGAATTGACTTCTGAATAACTTCAAGATCTCCATCAAGTTATTGATGTTGATACATATTTGCAAGGATTGGCTACACCTGCTTCTGATTCTACTGCTTCGACAATTAGCTTGTGGGGAGATGCTTTTTGCATCAAATGGTTTTCTAATTGGTTTTCAATACCAGTCAATGTTTGGTTATTTACAAGTGGAAAACCATATCTCCACTTCAACCAAGATATCCATGGCTATCAGTTTAATATTTTGTTGCATAACCAAAATCCTGCATGTGGCCACTTTGAACCACTCCTTCAATATCGCACAATGAACATTGTATCACCAAATTCTATATCAATTGCTCCATGCATTCCTACACATTATTCCTCTCTTGTACAACATGACATGGTTTCCATTAAACAAATCCTATTAGAACAAGGATTCTTGATTCATGATCACATTTTTGGTGATTGTCATGACTCATTGTTCAATTCTATTTGCATAGTTGCACCTTGGTTTGACATGTTTGCCATGAGAAAAATAATTGCACAAACCTTCTACAATTTCTATACTTAGAATGATGTTAGAGCTATCAAATACTTGGAAAAGCACCTTGATACCAAAACGATTGAACAAGAGCAATGTGTAAACAATTGGCAAAGTTATATTATCAACTTATCAATGCCATATGCAAATGGACATATAGAGGGAAATCATTTCTCGATCCAATGGATATGTGAAATACTTAATATTAACATCTACATTTGGAACACAAGTATCAAAGATATTTCTTTGTGATTCTACTCATCAAATATTGCATCAAAAATACTTTATCTTATGCATGACTGCTTCTTTGCTCGCTACTTCTCCCCTTCCACTATGTTAGACAAAACTTTATTCACTATATCACAGAGTTATTCTTCACACTCCATTGTATACCTAATTAATTCATCATAGGTTTAAGTCTTTCACAGGGTGATACGATCAGTAGAGATGCTCATCCTTTGAGTGCCTCCTATCCTATTGGTCCTTCGGCCCTTTCCTATTTTGCTGGACCCTTTCACTGCCTCTGTTTCCTCCAACTGTATCAACAACGTTCAACAACACACCAACAAAAACATTCAACACACCTTGTTCTCTGTTTTTTTTTTTGTTGTATACACTCTAGATACCTTTGACTATCGGTTTCCACTGGTTGCTGGCTCTTTGGCTTCCTCAACGCTCGCTTCAGCTCCCTCTGCGCTGGCTTACCCTTCAACTTTCTGGCTTCTCAGTCATTGTAGCTTCCTCTATATCTTCGTGCTCACAGGACACATTCATCCATAAGAGAGGACCAAAATACACAGAGCAAAATTGTTGCTTGTTAAAACTATAATAGAGCCCTCTTTTTTAATGAGAAAAGGCATACACAAAGACTGTATTGTTTAATGAACATGCCATGTCCCAATCACAATCGTAATCTACTTTAGTTCAACCTCCTGAACTATCGGGTGTGTTGTGGGGGAAAGTATCCAACTCGGAATGACCCTAACCCACTCTAAGGGTGACAGTTCCTTAGCAACAGCTGAAAGCAAAGCTATCTAAAGTTTCTTCTTTATGACATGCAAGAGATAAAAAGGATAGATCCACTTACCGATGTCTTGCGCAAATGGTCGATCCTATCTCCTTTGTTTGCCGCTTGCTCCCAGCTCCAAGTCTTTTCACGGGCCCAGCTACACGAGATCCTGCAAATAAGACAAGAAAAGGAAACTACAAGAGGCATGCATGCATAAATGATTCAAGGATTAGCATAAATCAAAGACGCAAGTAAGACAATTCATCATTGAAACACATGCGAATAGAAGAACCTCAAATGCTTTATTAATATATGTGTTATCACAAAATCACTACTGAGGGCTGCAACCAAGCAAGATTTCATGTAACTCTTTCAACCAGACTTTAGATCAAAGATTAGCCTCTTTGATCAGAGAGGGCTCTCTCACAAACTCTTGATAAAAATCCTTCACTACAACAGATGGCTAACTCTTTACTTATTCATGAAAACAAAAGCTGGTTGGATACACATCAAACTGGCCCTCATTGGGCTATGGAGTCTCATACACTAAGTAAACAAGAAAAACATAGTCATTTCATGGAAGTCAAGGCTCTTTGCATTAAATGTTCAAACATACTCCATAAAAACCACAGCTTGCCAAACACACAGGAAGTCAGAGCATAAAGTATGAATTCTGAGTGATTGTGCTATAACAAGGCTGTAAAAGAACATATAATATAAAACACCACCATTATATTTGAACACAATAATCCATCGAGAATCTTGAGAAGAAATCAACACTGTTTTACTATTACTGTAACAAGTCTTACAATGGCCCAAATAACTCTGTTTTTGTATAAAATGTCCAACCCCTATTACATCCTAGTTTTCACCATATATAGGAAAACCCAAAACTATCCCTATCTTGAGTCTCCTCAACAAGCATGAAGGGAGAACTCGATGATCTACCATTAATTACCCTTATCTATTTCTAAACCAACTCATTAATTACAAAAGTGCTGAGCTATGATTACATAAAGTCCTAATCAAACTAAAACACTAATTCCTTTCTCCTCGTAATATGATTCTTCTTGGATGCTGGACAGCTGTATGATTTCTGTTATGGCTAAGATATGTTAAGGGAACATTCACCGAGCAAGCTGGTCTCGGATGCTAGCTGTATAGACAGCTTATTAATTGATAAAAATGATCACCCTATATCCACGGTCCCCTGTCTTCCATTCCTCTTCATCATTTAAAAACCACACTCCAAGTTCTTTAAACCTTCAATTAACAACGCATAATCACCATATGCCATATGATCTGGATGCCTCGTGGATTAAACAGGTGTACCAACTAGAAATCCCGGTAACCCTACCAGAACCCTAGTAACTCGGTCATAAAGTGCCTTTTAGAAAACTTTATCAAAGAACAAACTATTTCACTTTCCCTTCAAAACTTACACCTGTCACTATTTGAGCTGCTATGAAATCCATGTATGATCTCCCTCCTGTGTTTGAGACCTTCTTTTTAACATTCGCTGACCTCATCATCAAAATTCATTGTTTTTCCACAAAACAGCATTCTACAGCAGTTTCGTAGCGCGCTACGAAACTGCTGTAGATGTCAAAACAGAACCTATGTATCTTGAAGCGTTTTCTGCTTAGATTCATGATCTCTTCAGACATTTGTACAGCTGTTAGGAACCTAAATAGTTTTAAAAAGATGAAGCTTGCTTCTGTCATTACATATCACAGCAACCTTGATTAGCATCAAACCAATAAACAGCTTCAATACTAAACTCTGACTGTCTTGAGCTTTATTTTCTCAACAGCCACTCATTTTCTCTTGGATGAAGCATTCGGTTAAGATATAATTCCTACAGGGACTCTGCTTTTTATGCATAGAACCTAGAAGTCAAAAGCTGCAATGTGGGCACTAACAACTTTATCTCTCAATGGATCCACAATAACATCACACAGTTCTACCAGCACCGAATCAAGGCCTTGAAGCACCATATCCATCCGTGCTTGTGAGACACTGTTTTTGTACAAACCATCGATAAAGGATTCCTTCATATCCCAAAAGATTATTTTCATGCCTGTGAACTCGCATATTCTATCAATGGTTGCATTAATCTTTTTCTGGTGCCATCAAAAGCTGTTGAAAGTACATCCATTGGTCTGTTAGCAGTAACACGCCTTGGCTTGAGATCACAGTCGACTGAGCTTCGCCCTGCCATAACATTTCCTGAGGTCTCTTTTGTGCCCAGCGTTCTCGAATGCTATCCTTCAGCACATTCAGATGGAAAATGGCATAATGAAGAGAATTTAGGCGAACACAAAGCTTGGATGTTGACAAGACATTGATTTGGCTAGAACGTCTATCATCAGGCAATCTGGGGTCGACCACCTTTTTCTTAGCAAATGCCTTCATACCACTTTCTTTCTTGTATCTTGTTAAAATTGGAACAGGTGGTATAAGATCTTGTTTATCCACTAGCGGACTAACAACCCTCTGAGTGTAGGCTTGTAGTGCATTGTCAAGACCACTGACGAGGCCATTTAGCTGCGGAACCCTCATAGGCAGTTGTAAACTGAAAAACTGATCCACTGTCTCTTCCATAATTCTGTAGACTTCAACAATAGAATTACCATGTCGATGTTGAGATAATGAAGGCTCCCATTTCTCTTGCTGAATTGTTCGTTCAATCTATTCTGAGATTCTAGCAAGTTGCACGTTTATCCACCGCATAATCAACATACCAGATATTGTTTCAACCTGGTAGGGCATCATCTGTTGTTTGTAGTTATCATACACCTGGCCATCTTGACACACAGATGAAACAAGTTTCAACAAATGCTGATCAAGGCTCTCAGCTGCTGTTAGTACAGATGCAACATCCTTTGTAAGATGTGACACTTCATCAAGGAACGGTTTCAACTCTTTACCATAAAGCTGATGAAGTAATGAAGCAGAAATGGCAGTAGACATAGGATTCCAGGGTGATAAAACAGGACGGAAAACATTTGAATCCATTATGGCAATTCTCTTCATATCTTCGGCAAATACTGCTAGACGATGGTCATGTTCTGCCTCTAGTTCCCGCCATCCTTCAACTTTACTATCTTAACATTTCCGTGTTCTTCCGTGTCAAATCCTGTGGCCACTGTTCCTTTAATTATTTCCACACCCTTTCCTTTATAATAGCCCTCATAAAAAGCAGCCATCTGCGTCCATGAAAGCAGTAATTTTTCTCAACAAACGCAGAGTGACACGCTCAACGAGCATCTTTTTCTGCTCACCAGAAAGACTGTCAACATACCCAATTATTCTCTCTAACTGTATTTGGCACTCGAAGGCCAGAATCTGAGCCAAATTGTGCAATTCATGGCTACCAATATTCTGTAGACATTGGTGGATCAAATCCTCTAAATCCTCTGTATGTTCATCCATAAATCAAATCCTCTCCGCCTCGCAGGTAACTGCTCTATTTTCTACATGGATGTCTGCCCGTTTGTGGTCCTTTTTATCGAACAACTCCTCGACTACCCATTCTTTCTCAGCAGAAACCGCAAGATAGAGACTTTACATCCTCGGAAATCTGAATTCATAGACTTTACGATACCAATCACCAGTATTCATTGCTTTGCCTCTAGCAGATACAGTCACAATACCGTTTGCATCAATGTGCTGGTGGAATGACCTTGACTAATACGACCCCTTTTCCGGCAAAGAAAAACAAATATCAACCAGGTGTCTATGTCCTTTGTCGGTGGAAGAACTAGCGCACGAACAGCTAGTAATGTTTGCCAAATCTTAATATTTCAAAAACTCATCACTGACACGTACACGATCCCACAACCATGTATACTTGAAGATGACATATGCACTACCTTTTAGTCGATACCCAGCTTCTACTTCATGAGAGGAATTCACACTTATACAAGCATTTTATCCTGAGACCGTTCTTATCATCATAAAGAGCCTGAAGAACCTCAGACAACGGTGGAGCTAACATCATCGCCTTGATATCTTCAATCTTATCTGAAAAATCTGACATTAGACCTTTAAGCACATCAACCTCATCCACAACAGTTGTAGCCAGTGTACCAAAGGCATGCTAGGATTTGGGCCTCCACTGAAAACTCGAGCAAATCCCCAATTTCGTAGCACGCTACGAAATCACCTAATAAGCAGCGCTGCGAAACTGCTAAAAAAGGATTCATGCGCTGCGAAAACGCCTTGTCCTTTAAGCTAGGCTAAAAAATTTTGGCAACAGAATTTTCAGTGATAACAATATGGAAGTAAGGTTCAGGCGGTGATACAACCATGCGAGGTCCAATCCAGCATCACCTTCCTGACGGAGAGAAATCTCTTCTTCACCTCCCTCAAGCAATCACCCAATACTCTCAGCTGCAAACCAACAGCGATTCTTTGCACTGAATTCCGCCCTCCAGATCCCATGGGATGAGATCCTTATATAGAGTTTTGGAGTGAAGATAAGCCAGCTTGATGTGTGACTTGTTGTCCTCTTCAACTCCAGTTGTTCTTCAGTTCTTCACTTGGAGTTTCTGTCTTCCACTTGGAGTTTTAGAAGCTCTTAACTCATCATTAGGCGAATCTTATGATCAAGTGTCTCTTTGGAAGCTTCCTGGACACTGGCACTTTGAGAAAAAGATTCCTCCACATGTCCAAGTACGCCCAACGCAGGTAGCCTTTGTTCTACCTGCTCTGCAATGCAGGTAGCCTTTGTTGTACCTGCTATGCAGCGCAGATGCCTAGTGGAGCAGCTGCAATGATCCAAAACTGACCTGTTTTTGAGTGTTTTTCAGTGGAGAACTGAACTGTAGTGCTGTGGTTTGTTGACCTTGTTCCTCTAAGGGTAAGAACAACTTGTTTAGGGACTTTGGATCCCTTAGATTATTGACATTTCATGCTCTATGATGTAAGGCACAAAAATGTCTATAACAGTTGCCCCCTAAAGTATGAGGTCGTTTATCGGGTGAAATGCTTTATTAGGAGGATCCGAAGTTCATTCAATCGTCGGGAGGTGACCTGTAACAAAATACAATACAATACATTATCTTTTCATACTTTCTTTTCATGATCTAGCTGAGGCGGGCATTTCCCATGCTCAGCTTTGTAAATACATTTGCTGTACATAAACAGACGATCGTCTGATAAAAGACGGATAATTCTCTGCTTTTAATTATCATCCTTTTAGTAGGATGATCATCTGCTGCACATGTCTATGTTTTTATCTCCTGAATATATATCGCAACCCGGATGGATGAAACTAGATCCGGGGTCTTCAAACTTGTCCGATCTTCACATTAGTACAAGTCGATCCATGTGAGAATTTCTTGAAGTCGAACATGGAAAGACATCGCTTGATTACCAGTCAATAATGTAAACTGTTAACAAGTGCGAGAGGAATCACCGATAATGATGATGACCCTCAAGGTACTGCAGCACAATTCACGTGGTGTGAATATAGGATCTGACGTCGAACACCACGCAAAGTCTCCTGGTCGAAGGTCATTAATGTATACCTATCGCCGGGAGTGAGAAACTTGCCATTGAGGCATGCAAGCTTCAAAGTACTGAGGGGGTGTTCCTAGATCAACTTCTTGGATAGTGAGCTGATGTCGACAAGAAGTGATCCATCAAAGGAGGGCCTTAATGAATCCCACATCAGTGACACGGAACGGAGCTAGTGATGATTGGTGAAAACGATCTGTGAAATATGATTCAGGGTGGCGGTCATGGAAGGATGAAAGATGATGTATGGTAGTGGATGGGACCCGGTTGACACTTTCTGAATGACATCTCTTGAACATATAACGACACTGATGAGATGGATCGGTATCATTACCCCATGTATGGATGGTATGGCGAGACCATGGTGAAGGGACCGGTGAATGATAATAACCCAACCCGATATTTACGGAGGCAAAAGTGTCATGTTCAAGAGCGACTTGCTACCATTAAGCTTTGAGGTTCTTCCCAATTTTTCCCCAGTCATTTCTGACCAGTACCTCTTTATTTTTTGACAAGCTTGAGGAGGATAACATATGCTTGATCTATAACCTACCCTTCGGGCAAGCCCATCGCTATGTTTTTAATGAGCCTAGCGATAGGGAAACTCGTTCTTGTCTAAAGACAAGTTTGTCGCTATCTAATATTTTTAACGAGCCCAACGACAAAGACAACTCGGTCCTTTTCATTTTTAGAGAGTCTGAAAAGTGTACATAAAGTAGACTCCAGGGGTCCTTTTTCGTCATCTAATCCCTTAAGTCTGAAAAAGTATAAAACAATACAGAAGGGATGAATGTTCGATATCTTTATCGAGCCGAACTAGACAAGCGCTCGATCTTTTTGTGCAATAATCCCTCAGGTCCAAAAAGATTAAAATCTAGAGGAGGAATAGCACTTCCGGTCGTTTAACGAGCTGGAAGGCCAAAACTCGGCAATCTTTTCATCTTTTACGAGTCAGTGAAAAGAGCTCAAAGAAGACTCGTATTTTGAGGAACGAGTGATAAACAGGGATAGCAGCAGATTCCAGGTACAGGTTGGAATTTTCCAATCACGGCAGTATTACAAGGATGGCTAGGTGGGATCACTCTTCGCAGCTGTTCCTCAAAATAGGTAAACAATCAAGTGGATGTGAATGATCGACCAAATGAAAAGTGGAGGTGACGGTGCACAAACACGACCAAGGCTTTTATGGCTGATGAATTTACGGTCTCAAATGGTTATTTACCAGTTCATTTTTTCTGGATGAGCTTGAACTCTGGGGGAAGCTTGCTCACAGGTGCATTTATTTTTTAACGAGCATGAACTCTTGCTAAAACTGCTCGGTTTTGCGTTTATTTTTTAACGAGCATGAACTTTGCCAAAACTGCTCGTTTATTTTGCATGCCCCCAGCATCATAATAACGCATGTCAAAGGAGGGTGCCCCCCAAGCTTCATTGCATTCAACTTGGTGGTTGGATTGAAGGTTTACCTTTGAATTTTAAAAAGGGGATTTGTTTCATTTTTTATTGAGGTTGACATAGTAAAAGAACTATCCTCATGACTCCTTGTTTCATTTTTTAACGAGGTTGACACGAGATAAGAACCTTCCTCGGGGCCCACTGTATTTACAGTATTTCCATTAGGGCGACGATCCATGCTGACAAAATATTTAGGAATCTTCTGAATCCGTTGGATATAGAAGATTTCATATTGTAGGTTTCCACTGTGGCTAATTCCGCCAGATTACTTGCCGGCGGTATGGCAAAAGTACCCATTAAGGCAGGGTCTTTTAGGAGACCTACTCCGATATTTTGGAGTGATTGATTACTTTCATGGATCATTGTGCTGCTTCTCATAACTTGAGAACTGTTGGGGAGAAAAGTTTGTTGGTCGACGATTGTAATTTTTCCTTGAAAAGGAAATACAATCCTCCTGAAGTAGGTCGACACAACTGCAGCCATGGCATATATCCAAGGCCTTCCCAGTAGGATGTTGTAATCGAGATTTCCGTCGATTACTTCAACATCAACTTCTACTGTTTTGCCCCCCAGTTCAACTTGCAAGTTACTTAAAATCCCATATGGAGTGTATGATCGTCCATCAAATGCTTTTAAGGTCGTTGACGATTTCGACAAGGGTGGTGAGCCTAAATTTTTCCAGCAACTCATCGACATAAGACATGTAGATGCCCCCTCATCAATAATTGTTCGATGAACAGTTTTGTTGAGGGCTTTCACTTGAATAAGGAAAGCTAGCTGAGCTGGTATCTGAGGGTTATATCCTTTAGGATCAAAGGCCACAAGATTGGAATCCATTGGGCCAATCCCACCTTACTCTTAGGAGGTGCAATTTTGCGCTACCTCAAATGTCGACATAGGGGACGACGATTGGGTCAGGTCCTCTATTATATTATAATCCTGTGTTATTTTTTCACGAGGATTAAATGCCGATTTGTGTACTACTCCCTCTGGCGACTTTATCATTGGTTTAGGAACGTTGGGTGGCACAACTTTGGTCAAAGTTGTTGTTGAACTACTAGGTTGTTTATTTGCCTTGTTGTTCAACTGCTTTGGATTCCTGTAACCTTTATTCCTTGTCAAAGCATTATTCTGCTGCTTTGAGGTGGACAACATAATCACTTGGGATCGGGAAGCATTTTGATTCGCAACCAGATTTTGTCTTGGATTAGGAAACGGATCAGTCAATACTGTCGGGGTTTTTGAACTCTTGAAGAGTTTCTTAACTTCAGGTATATGTGGACAATCTTTTGTCCAATGATCCTCATCGCATATATGACACCCTGTCGGGGGTCTCCCTTTCCTTTTCTTTTTCTTCCTGCCCCCTGGTTGCTTTAGTTGTTTGCCCTTGTCGGTCGACATGGCATTTACTTCTGAGGCAAGAAGTTCCTCATTTGCATTTTGACTAGAAATTTTGCGTTTGCCAGTCACGCCATTACTGGCGTGAGAGTCAGTATTCGATTCAGGAGGGGGAGGAATTGAAAATTCAGGTCTGGGGGCGTCAGGTATTTTGTCGTAGAGCGTGCCAGACTGAGTATATACTAAGTCCAGATATTGAGCACGAGCAATGACCTGCTCCTCTGTTACGACTCCCCCCTTGGCCACATCTTTCGTTATAGCCGGAAGTAACGACTTTATAAACCATTCAGCTAACAGCTGATCGGGAACGTAAGTTTTCACCATCCTACGACGACGTCGCCACTCATGTATATGATCAGATATGTGAGTGGCCGTTGTCTGTTTGAAGTTGGTAAGGAGTTCTGTTCCTGTTTCATACCTTATTGGTAATTGAAAATGGGTTAAGAAAGTTGTGGCTAAGGAGCTGAAACTGTCGAAAGAGGCTCTTGGCAACTCAATGTACCATTTAGCCGCTGGACCTGTCAATGTCCTCTGGAAGAGGCGAAGTCTTATCGAATCATCATTCAAGGTGTTTGATGAACACCATAGGTGGAATGTCATCACATGATTCGACGGATCTTCACTTGGATTTCCATTGAATTTAGGAATGTCCGATGGAAGTTTATGCGGAATCGCTGGCCACCAAGGGGCATAAGCAATTGGATCATTCGTCAGCCGGTTTAGATCTGGAAATTCTAGAGTTGCTACAAAGGGCAACTGTTGGTTCAGGTTAGGCGAAGCATATCCAGGATAAGATGGTATCGCCTGAGCAATGGGTCTTTGCAGACCAGCATAATGCTGACAACTTTGACAAAGTTGATGGGCATAACCATTATAGCATGGTTGCCCATTACTCACAAAGACTTGCTGCTCAGGTCCTTGATATGATTGCTGGAATGGCGGTCGTTGAGATTGAACCAGCTCTAGTTGTTGGACCATTTGCTGTTGACCAATACTGGATGGTTGACCAAGATGAGGAGTCACAGTACTTGTTTGAGCCTGAGTCGCTCCAGATAAGGAGGCACTACCCTGAGATTGTGATTGAGCCGCTGAGACAAGAGGTTGTTGTATTACAATAGGTAGCGCTTGTACTTGCGACGCATTTGCCATAGCAGGTGTGGTGGGAATATTCGACACAGGGTGTACTGGTTGCATTGAATATGCAACTCCTGATTGTTGAGGCAGCATTGGTACCCGACCGCTGGATGTAATTCCAGTTTGACCTGATCCTTGTTGTAAACTCTCATATGGTTGTTCTCTAGGAGGGAACAATGAAAGAGCATATTGCCCTCCATATGGTGGAAATCCAGTACTTAAAGGGTAAAATGGCCTTTGAAGACACACTGGATCAATTTGTTGAGTTTCAACATAAGAAGTACCAGATGATAATCCGGATGAAGAAAAAGGAACTAACCATATTGTCGTCCCTGATGGGACTCCGGCTTGTTGTTGACAATTTTCCGGGACAGATGGTATACCAGCGAACATCGTTGGAGTAGCAGCAGGAGGTTCTGCTACTGCTGTGTCAGACGACACAGTCCTAGATGTCGACGGTTGTTCAGACATATCTAGTCTATCCAAAAGATTTCTTAGCGATTCTACAAGAACTTACGATGCCAAAAGACTAACTTCGAAGATCAACGCAGGAATAGGAGGTGATTATGTTTCGTTTAAAATGAATTTTATATGACGACGCTTTAGACACAACTTGCTTTTTCACTTTTTAAGAGTCGAGAAAAAGCTAAAGATGACTCTAGTCTCCTTCGATGTATTAACGAGCCCGAAGTGACAAATGCTCGGATGGACTTTTTCAGTTATAGAGTTTGAAAAAGGCCAAAAGAAACTACTCTGGAGTTCTAGGCAAGGGTGTGCCAAACCTTTCGCGAAACCACAGAATACGTTTTACGGTACGAGTGGTCGATCTTCGTGAATGTTGTGTTCACTGCATCGCGATCAGTAGGGCGACCAACACGGCTTCCTATGGATAAGGGTTTTATTCCTATAGGGGTCCCCCAATATATGCGACGTTACGCGGGGGCACAAGTCCGTATTAGTGCTATCGTCCCTCAGGAGGAATCACCCACCTTCGTAGAGATCGACAGTCACTATGTTTAACGACGCCGGTTCACGTCTCTACCTAGACCTCTATTGTGTTTCGTTATGTTTCAAAGCGTTGTTAGATAAATTCAGTTCTTTTTAGGTTGATCTTGTTTAGCAGTTTGCCTTTATGGATCACCACGTGATGTATGAGACAACTCCTAAATGCAGTCTAAGAATGATAAGCAAGCTTTTTCAATTATTTCAACTTATGAAAACCTTAACTACTGAAGGAAAAGAAAGACATCATCTTTTCAAACAAATCATAGAGCACACACTGATGCACTTTTCCTAAATCGACATGCAAACTGTCAAAATGCATATGCACAATGCAAGTATTTCTTTTCTTCTTCCTTAATGTTGATGATTACAAAAAGAAAGCTGTTGTATAATTTCGAATTCGATTTCAAGCGTAAGCAAACAAGTTTTGTCCAATAATCAAAGAACACCTTAAGATTCACTCGTTTCAACACAAGAAATACTGAAATTCGAACCATATAACGAAAGCAAATGCTCAAGCAGCTATGAACAGCAATAAACTAGCTCTTAGAATCACAACGACACTTTCTCACAGGTCTAGATCCAAGAGGTCATAGAAAGACTAGTTCGCTTTCGCTATGGGAAACAGTGAATGACAACAAGAAATACAATAAGAACAATCACGGTTTCTTCATACAACTGAGGGGGGAATGAAGGCAAGGAGAAGTGGTTTCAGCTGGGTATACAGGTTGACAACAGGCTGCAAAAACAATACTGAAAACTGGGCAACAGACAGTGGAGAATCCAAGTTGCACAAGGCAAAACTGGATCAGCGCAGGTGCTGCACTGTCAATCTGCAATGCAGCGTAGGTAGCCCCTTCGGGACCTGTGATGTCAGTGCAGGTAGCCTTTGTTGCAGCTGCACTGATGAGACAACTCTCGTCTCTCTCAGATTCCGGCTCACAGTTTGCTAAAAAATGAGCGGTTTTTGGCCAAATCAGTTGCTATCAGTCAAGTATACTCTAGAGGATGATTAAAGGAAGATGAACACTATCACAAAGAGCTTAAAAGAGTCCTTGTGGATCAGCCCTTCAGATCATAAACATGCCCAGCACTGGGCTAGAGTAGCTGCCCTCTACTTTGCATTCGAAGGACTCGCATGCAGTTCGATTCGGTACTCTTTTGTTTAAGAAATGAATAGCAAGAAACACAAGCTACCAACAAGACACGATCCCCAGCGGAGTCGCCAGTCTGTTGTGGGGGAAAGTATCCAACTCGGAATGACCCTAACCCACTCTAAGGGTGACAGTTCCTTAGCAACAGCTGAAAGCAAAGCTATCTAAAGTTTCTTCTTTATGACATGCAAGAGATAAAAAGGATAGATCCACTTACCGATGTCTTGCGCAAATGGTCGATCCTATCTCCTTTGTTTGCCGCTTGCTCCCAGCTCCAAGTCTTTTCACGGGCCCAGCTACACGAGATCCTGCAAATAAGACAAGAAAAGGAAACTACAAGAGGCATGCATGCATAAATGATTCAAGGATTAGCATAAATCAAAGACGCAAGTAAGACAATTCATCATTGAAACACATGCGAATAGAAGAACCTCAAATGCTTTATTAATATATGGAAGTAAGGTTCAGGCGGTGATACAACCATGCGAGGTCCAATCCAGCATCACCTTCCCGATGGAGAGAAATCTCTTCTTCACCTCCATCAAGCAATCACCCAATACTCTCAGCTGCAAACCAACAGCGATTCTTTGCACTGAATTCCGCCCTCCAGATCCCATGGGATGAGATCCTTATATAGAGTTTTGGAGTGAAGATAAGCCAGCTTGATGTGTGACTTGTTGTCCTCTTCAACTCCAGTTTTTCTTCAGTTCTTCACTTGGAGTTTCTGTCTTCCACTTGGAGTTTTAGAAGCTCTTAACTCATCATTAGGCGAATCTTATGATCAAGTGTCTTTTTGGAAGCTTCCTGGACACTGGCACTTTGAGAAAAAGATTCCTCCACATGTCCAAGTACGCCCAACGCAGGTAGCCTTTGTTCTACCTGCTCTGCAACGCAGGTAGCCTTTGTTGTACCTGCTATGCAGCGCAGATGCCTAGTGGAGCAGCTGCAATGATCCAAAACTGACCTGTTTTTGAGTGTTTTTCAGTGGAGAACTGAACTGTAGTGCTGTGGTTTGCTGACCTTGTTCCTCTAAGGGTAAGAACAACTTGTTTAGGGACTTTGGATCCCTTAGATTATTGACATTTCATGCTCTATGATGTAAGGCACAAAAATGTCTATAACAGGGTGCGTTTTATATGCCTCTTTGGCCTAAAAACCCCGTGCAATACAAAAATTTGAATACACAGAATTATATGAAAAAAACGACTGAACCACTTAAGGGAGGACTTCAAGAGTAATTCACCCGTATCTATAACTGTATTGGGTCCAATGTGTAATCGCAATCGGTAGTCGAACCGATGGCTGATGGCTGATTCACCAATGGCTGATGGCTGATGGATGCGATATACACATTAAGCAGTAGTTGATAACTCCATCGGATCCGCAGCAAGGCCTTACACACTTGCAATATGGTGAATGTGATATCGTATTAAGCCCAACTATAATGTTGCATCGGGTCCAGTATTGTAATCGCAATCGGCGCTTGCGGGAGTGACAAGGCTTTACAATGTATGCGATACATGGCTCCCGATATGATGGACGCGATATTATTATAGGTTGTTTTTAATGCCTCCGTCGGGTCCATACATATATATCACAATTGGGGGTTTTGGGTAGTGGCACATAGCCGAACCGCCGATTTCACTGTTGCCGATATATATATATATATATATATATATATATATATATATATATATATATATATATATATATACATATATACATATATACATATATATACATATATATACATATATACATATATACATATATATACATATATATACATATGTATATATATGTATATATATGTATATGTATATATATATATATATATATATATATATATACATATATATATATATCTGTGCATTTACACTATCGGAGGTGGAAATCATAGTTGCATTGGAATACACTATCGGAGCGGGCATATATATATATATATATATATATATATATGAGTTTTCCACCTTTAACTTTTCCACCTTTAACTCTTCTGCATTTATATATGTATTCCACTTTTTGGCACTTTGGCATGTATTATTCTCGATAGGACTCCTCCTAAGCTCCGATAGCTCTGTTTTCTCCTCCGATGGCTCTGTCTACTCTTTGCTCCTCCGATATGCTCTCCAATAACTCTGTTTTGCTCTCTGCTTCCTCCAATAAATCTGTTTTCTCCGTTTGCTCCTCTGTTTTCTCCTTCGTATACCATTTTCTCCTCTGATATATTCTTCTATGGCATATATATCTGACATATATATATGGCTCCTCCTTTAGCTCCGATTGTGGCTCTTCTTGCTCCAATGTGTCTCCTCTGGCTTGGCAATGTATTTCAAAGACTTCCTCTGATACCTTCATACCTTGATGGCTTCTGCCTTTTCCGATATGCCTCTCTTGCTCTGATATTCTGCAATATGTCTTTCTTGTTAACTCCTCCGTTAACAGACTCTTGCTTATGGCTTGGCTATCCTGCTGACCTTGCTCCTGTCTCTTCATGGATCTGCTCTGCTTCCCCTTGGCTTCATAGCATCATCTAGTATTTAGAATATTGCCATATTGACATCAATGATAACCTAGGTCAACAATCTCCCCCTTTGTTATTGATGGAAATATTCTTCTTCTCTCCCCCTTTGACATCAATGGCAAAGGAGTGCTCAGGGACTTCCCCTATCAATTGCTTTTATTCTTCATGAATGGTAGATTTTCATGGGTCTGTGACTCCCCCAGTCATAGTGCTCTTCTTCTTTTTACTCAAGATAGAAGGATTGATGCTTTTTCATCAATTAACACATTATTCCCTCTTCATGTATCAGAACTACTTTATCATGGCTTCAACAATGCTTAAAGATTCTCTACTTCAATGCTTTCAATTAGATTGCAAATAGCCATACACCAAGTGTCCAAGTCCAGGTTTTTATGCTTCAATCCATATTTCTGTCTCCACAGCCAGAATTGAGAGACCTTCATAGTCCGAATCAAGAGAAAATGCCACTCAAATTTTCTTTCTTGTTATCTTTCTTCATATTTGAGTTCCTTTGTGTCTCTGTGCTTCTCCTTAAGTCATTGCCATCCAGTATTCAACATCACTGCATTTGGATGAAGTGGTGAGAGGTTGTGCCTTACTGTTGCTATATTTTCTCAGTGACCAGTCTTAGCATAAGTTATATTTGACTGCACAACATTCTCCTTTCTATGAACCATATTTTCCTTGTGTTGTTGTACATATCTCTGCATGTTATTTCTGCTAGCAGATTTAGATATCAAATATGTGATTGTCTTTTAAATTCATTCTGTTGATTTGCATCTTCTTGCAATGCTTCAGTTTTGTTATACGCTGCCAGTTGCTCTTACTTCAAACTCCATTCCAGATGTATCTGTTTGTTTGAAGATTGCCTCTATTAGTGTCTAGAATTTATTTGTTCTCACATTAAATCCTTGAGTCAAGACATAAACTTCTGTGATAACAACACCATATTTGTTTGCCCTATTTCTTTAGTATTAGATGACATTCTCTGTTGTTCCAAATACTACTTAGAGATTAAGTGGAAAGCATCTTTAACAATAGTCCAAAGAATGGTTATAGGATCATGTTCTTCAATGGAGTACTCCTGAGAAATGATCTTTATCAAAGAATGACTGTTAATATAGCTCAAGAAGGATTTCATAGGGATCCTTTCACTAATAGTTTCTGCAATAATGATCAAGAATCACAGGATCCCCCTAACTGTATGCATCATCTCTTTTGATAGAGTCTTCCCATCAAATGCTTAGATTGTCAAAATTCAGGCCAGTGACATATGTTGTGGGCTGGAGAGTTCAAGGGACTTTCAGATTGTATTTGCTTCCTTCTCCATACTTGTGTAACTTTATTCTTTTGCATGGTTCTAGCTTGTGTAAGAGCCCAAGTTAAGTTACAATCACGTGCCATATGACCAATGTTATGACACTTGAATCATTCTACATTGTTCATGAATAGGAATTTATGATTTCTTCCTGCAAAATTGTTTCTTGGAGATTTTTTGGGACCATAATATCTATCTTTATGATATGCTTTACAGTCTTTTGCCATGTGACCAAAGTTTGTACAAGAATAACAATAACCAAAAAATGAACTTTGGTACCTGGGAGATGGAGATTTCCTTGATGTACTTCTGAAGCCTTTCTGCCTTGAGATCCTTTGATGATATCTATTGCCTCTCGCATATTTGACATCTACATTTCTTCTTGGAGCAAGATTTCTTCTTGGAGCAGGATTTCTTCTTGTATTAGGATTTCTTCTTGGAGCATAATTTCTTCTTGGAACAAGATTTTTTCTATTGTAGCCTTGAATTTTCCCCTTTCCTTTGCTGGAACTGGGAGCATCACCATTTCTTTCTGGCTTCTTCACATCCCTTTTGTTTGAAGAATTATCATTCTTGTTTGAGGATTCACCTGCATACCCGAGACCTGATCTATCAAATGGACATCTGTGATCGCTGAGCATGTCATCCAAGGCTAAGAGCTCTTCAAGATTTTTTTCATCCCTTCAACCTTTGTTCTGAGGAAGACAATCTCTTCTTCCAATCTTTCACACTCATTATTCTTCTTAGCAAGTTGTTTCTCAGTTTCTTCCTTGATACGAGTAGCTTCACCTGCTTCTATTTTAAGGGAGATGATATTTGACTTCATTTTGAATATTTCTTCATTCTTTGCTTGACTACTCTCCATTTCTTCCTTGATCCTTGTAGCTTTACATGTTTCAGCCTTGAGAAGCTTGATGTTAGATTTTAATTTGAAGGTTTCTTCATCCTTTTCTTGTACTTGAAGCTTGATGAGGTCAACTTTCTTCCTTGTTTGATCTTGGTCACCAACTAGTGTTATCTTCTTAAGTTCCTCATTTTCCTTTTTCAAATTGTTAATCTCTTCCATGGCAGTCATAAGTTGAGCGAGGAGTTCTTCTACAAAATCTTTTTCATTCTCTTCATCTTCTAGGTCTGCTTTAGCCTTGATGTCATCATTCTCATGTTCAGCTTCTATGATGGGTTTTGGATTTCCTTCTAGATTTCCATCATCTTCTTGACTGATGGTCATGGTCAATGCTCCTTTTGAGTGAAGGTCATGAAGTTTTTCCCATATAACCTTTTCTGATGAATATTTTCCTAAATTGTTGTTTATAGAATTAGGTAGCCCATTCAAGGTTTCCTTCATTGCTTTTGCATTGTTCTCCTTGGATTCTTCATCCATCCTGCTATCAACAATCACTGATTTCCAGATTTCAATGCCTTGATTCTATAAGAAATTCCTCGTTCTTACTTCCCATATATTAAAGTTCCTAGTCAGTCTATTGTTAGCTGCACTACGCTTTGCATAAAGAACAACTTTCTGTTCAAGCATCTATTCTAATGTCAGAGTGAATGCTTCAACATGACTACTTCTCTACTGGCTACTTCTCCCCTTTGACTGTGTTAGACAAAACTTTATTCACTACATCACAAATTTATTCTTCACACTCCATTGTATACCTAATTAATTCATCATATGTTTGAGTCTTTCATATGGTGATATGATCAGTAGAGATGCTCATTGTTTGAGTGCCTCCTATCTTGTTGGTCCTTCGGCCCTTTCCTGTTCTACTAGACCCTCTTGCTACCTCTGTTTCCTCCAACTGTATCAACAGCATTCAACAACACACCAACAACAACATTCAACACACCTTGTTCTCTATTTCTTTTTGTTGCATACGCTCTAGATACCTCCGACTATAGGTTTCCTCTTTTTGCTGGCTCTTTGGCTTCCTCAATGCTCGCTTCAGCTCCCTCGGTTGGCTTACCCTTCTGCTTCCTGGCTTCTCGGTCGTTGTAGCTTCCTCTGTCTCTTCGTGCTCACAGGACATGTTCATTCATAAGAGAGGCCCAAAATACATAGAGCAAAACTGTTGCCTATTAAAACTGTAATAGAGCCCCCTTTTTTAATGATAAAAGGCATACACAGAGATTGTATTGTTTAATGGACATGCCACGTCCCAATCGCAATTGCAATCGGATTTAGTTCAACCTCCTGAACTATTGTTTAGGCCTCCTGAACTATTAGGTGCATTTTATATGCCTCTTTGGCCTAAAAACCCCGCGCAATACAAAAATTTTAATAGACAGAATTATATGAAAAACCACGACTGAACCGCTTAAGGGCAGACTTCAAGTTTAATTCACTCGTATCTATAACTGTATCGGGTCCGATGTGTAATCACAATCGACAGTCACGCCGATGGCTGATGGCCGATTCACCAATGACCGATGGCCGATGGATGCGATATATACATTAAGCAATAGTTGATAACTCCATCAGATCCGTAGTGAGGCCTTACACACTTGCGATATGGTGGATGCAATATCGTATTAAGCCCAACTATAATGTTGCATCGGGTTTGGTCTTGCAATCGCAATCGGTGCTTGCGGGAGTGACAAGGCTTTACAATGTATGCGATACATGACTCCCGATATGACGGACGCGATATTATTATAGGTTGTTTTTAATTCCTCCATCGTGTCCATACATATATATCACAATTGGGGGTTTTGGGTAGTGGCACATAGCCAAACCACTGATTTCACTGTTGTCGATATATCAATATATATATATATATATATATATATATATATATATATATATATATATATATATATATGTATATGTATATGTATGGCTCCTCCTATAGGTCCGATTGTGGCTCCTCTTGCTTGGAAATGTCTTTCAAAGACTTCCTCTGATACCTTCATACCATGATGGCTTCTGCCTTTTTTGATATGCCTCTCTTGCTCTGATATTCTGCAATATTCCTCTCTTGTTAACTCCTCCGTTAATAGGCTCTTGCCTATGGCTTGGCTATCCTAATGGCCTTGCTCCTATCTCTTCATGGATCTTCTCTGCTTCCCCTTGGCTTCATATCATCATCTAGTATCTAGAATATTGCCATATTGAAATCAATGACAACCTAGGTCAATAGAAGACCCTTTTTTTTGTAATGTTTCTATATTTTAAATATGTTTGAGTTAATGAAAATTATATCGGTATATTATAGTGTGTAGTGGTCATTAATGTATTTAAGAATTTACTTGTAGCTTTTTCCTTGTCTTCTTTGTGACAAAGCAGACTACTCACAATCGTGCTAATTTGAAAAAAAGAGAGGAGGTGGGAGGCAAAGGAGAGGGTGAGAGGAGGAAACTACACTCTATAAAGAAAATTTCATAGTCCGCTCCAATAATACTTGTTGATTTAATACTCAAATTATTTTGTGCTTCTTCCATTGTAATCAAGAATTGCATTGGACAATTTACATATTTGCTCATTGCCATTTATGGCAACATTTTTTTTTTGCATTACATGAGTAATGTTTTGAAGAAATTGATTACAAATTGTCTAGATTCCATTTATATATATTGCAACATTTCTGCTACTACCCAGGAGATTGTCTTTTTGACTCATTTGTTGTTCTACTTCACTTCCGTTATACATTAGTTGAAATACGACAAGGAATTGTAAATCACTTCCACCATTGCTTACATTACAAACATGATGTTTCTTTACAATCACTGCATACTGAATTGACTTCTGAATACATTCAAGATCTCCATCAAGTTACTGATGTTGAGACATATTTGCAAGGATTGTCTACACCTGCTTCTGATTCTACTGCTTCAACAATTAGCTTGTGGGGAGATGCTTTTTGCATCAAATGGTTTTCTAATTTGTTTTCAATACCAGTCAATGTTTGGTTATTTACAAGTGGAAAACCATATCTCCACTTCAACCATGATATCCATGGCTATCAGTTTAATATTTTGTTGCATAACCAGAATCCTACATGTGGCCACTTTGAACCACTCCTTCAGTATCACACAATGAACATTGTATCACCAAATTCTATATCAATTTCTCCATTCATTCCTACACATTTTTCCTCTCTTGTACAACATGACATGGTTTCCATTAAAAAATCCTATTAGAACAAGGATTCTTGATTCGTGATCACATTTTCAGTGATTGTCATGACTCAATGTTCAGTTCTATTTGCATAGTTGCACCTTGGTTTGCCATGTTTGCGATAAGAAAAATAATTGCACAAAACTTCTACAATTTATATACTTAGAATGATGTTAGAGCTATCAAATACTTGGAAAAGAACCTTGATACCAAAAATATTGAATAAGAGCAATGTAAAAAAAAATTGGCAAAGTTATATTATCAACTTATCAATGCCATATGCAAATGGACATATAGAGGGAAATCATTTCTCGATCCAATGTATATGTGAAATACTTAATATTAACATCTACATTTGGAACATAGGTATCAAACATTTTTCTTTGTGATTCTACTCATCAAATACTGCATCAAAAACACTTTATCTTATGCATTTTCCTATATCCACATCACATGCACACTTTTATGCACTTTTGCAAATTAATAGTGTTTATAGTGTCAATGATTCATATAATATAGATACACCTCTCCAACAAATATTGGGAACACCAAATTTCAATGCCATTTCAAGTCTTACACCCAAACATAATTTACACATACAATCCAATGTTGTTACACCATGTACCCAACTAGATAATGGTTTCATTGACAATAAAACGTCAACAGAAAAAAATATGTTAAGTTGTCTAAACATTGCACATTATCAAAACAACGGTCTCTTTCTTCATTATTCAATGAGTGACATGACAAGCCAATACTTGTTCCTCCTTCCAATAAATCCAATAACCATCCTAGTCGATTGAATCATTTGAAACATGAAATATGTGCATATGGTGCTTTACTATCCCAAGAAAAAAAAAATAAACATTTGCAATCAATTAAATCAATTGAGGCATATTTGCAGTCAATACAAGACACACCTACACATGTATGTTGTGTTTGTGATAGATTGCATTTTGAGAAAGATATGTGGCTTGTGAACAATAGCACATTGGCAACTTTTCATGCACTTACAGTTACAGCTAAGGCGAAACCAATCAAAGCCAATGAACAAATTTGAAAATTTTGCAATACTGCAATAATCAATGGAAAATTGCCTAAATTCGCATCACCTTTACATATCTGTCGAAACCAAAAATTGTTTTTTGTTACAGAGTTGACAACTTTAGAAGAGAGATTGGTGGCACCAAGAATGACCTTTGCACAAATACGACAACTTGGCTACAAAATATCGCAAATAGGACTAACAGGCACAATCATAAATGTTCCTACCAATTTGAACAAAGTTCAAACAACCTACCTAGAAGTATTGATGATTGCATGACAATTGCAATAATTAAAAAAAATAGAATACAAGAATGCATATTTGTCTGGAAATGTTTGAACAAAAAAAGTAATGGTTGCCTTACGCGACTTGTGCAATACAACTCTTTACAAAAATGAACAAATAGTGATAAACAATGAGTGGCAAGACCATTTTGATCAGCATAGACAAAATCATGAGAGAATTAGCCCAAAAGTTCATGAAGCAGATTCACCATGTGTTGAAAATGATTTAGAACCAGAATAAAAAACACTTGTGCATGGTTACTCAGAATCCCACTTAATCCATGATCTTGATACACAAATATTACAAATTGCACCTTCTGAAGGATACAAGCCATTGGGTATCTTCCAGGACAAGTTCTCTGAAGAACTTAATTTCCCAACATTGTTTTATGGCTCTAGTCGACCTATTGATGTGGTCAATCGCTTCTCATATCAACAAATTTCACAATGGGAAGTATTGCACAAGTCTGAAGACTTCTCAACACATGTTACAAATATATTTTTTAAGGCAATTCGTATATTGATAGACCAGGTTTCCAGTTCAGCCTAGATTTCCATTCGCAAAGGAGAGCTAAGAGGGAAAAAACTAGTTGATAGAGATGTCAAGTATCAAAACAACCTTCAAAAAAATTTGCAATCACCAATTGCATATCAATGTCTAAAAGCATTCGCACCTCTCCTGATTACTTTGAAAACATACGAAAAGACATATTTGCAATGATATGTCAACTCAGTCCACCAACATTTTTTGTTACATTCACTAGTGCTGAGCACATTTGGGAACCATTGATAGATGCATTGAAGACACAAAGTTGTACTAGTTCAACAAACCAACTTAATGATACTTCGAATGAATGCATTGACAGGTTGATCAGAATTCACCCAATTATTTGTAGTCACTATTATAGACATAGAATCTCAGCCATCCACACTTTGATCACAAAAAACAATGAACTATTTGGACAAGTGGAAGACTATTTTTTTATCACAAAGTTCCAAAGTAGAGGAACTGAACATGACCATGGATTGCTTTGGATTAAAGATGCACCAATATATCAACATTCTCCTGAAATTGATGTTATTTCTTTCATTGATAGTTATTTGACTTGTGATTCAACAATGTTATCAAATCAAATGATTCAAATACAAACTCATCATCACACAAAAACTTGTAGAAAACACAAACATTCTAATTGTAGATTTGGTTTTCCTTTTCCACCAATGCATGAAACTTGTATCTTGCAACCTTTATGCAATAATGATAATGACAATCAAGAAATGAAAATAAAAATTTCTTCTCTTTTACATAACAAGATGTACCCAAAAAGCATGACATTTTGTTAAATTTGGAAACTAGGGCCAAAATTCACATTGGATAGCTCATATGAGGCAACTCATATTTTTCTTGGCTTACTCTCTTTGAGAGGTGTAGGATTGATCTAAAGATCATGGACAAAAAAATATAATATGCCAACAAGTCCAGAGGAGATCCTAAGAATAAGGGACACCCCGAAAGGGTCTACAATATGGAATCTGGCTAGTCAAAACAGGGAGATAATAACTAAACATGCTTTCTGGGAAATCAGGAATGGCAGCTCAGCCAAGTTCTGGGAAGAAGCATGGCAGCAAAGAGAAAGACTGAATGGATTACAAGCCTTAAGCGATATATGTCAAAAGGCAAAAGAGGAAGGGATGAACTTTGTAAGGGACTTCTAGAAGGAAGGGGGCCAAGAAGAATCATGGAGAACCTGGAAGAATCCGGAAGAATGGAATGGACAGATTGATAGAGAACAAAGAGAAATATATCTAAAAGAAATGCAGATAAGGAAAATTCCCACAAGACCAGGATCTGATATATTGAGATGGGGTTACACAATGAAGGGAAACTTCATGATTAAAGAAGCTTATCACCTCTTCACTCAGAGAGAACAAGATGATATGGCAATTAATTGGAAACAAATCTGGAGCAGCAATTAGTGGCCGAAAGTGACCCACTTCCTGTGGTTGGTATGTAAAGGCCGCATTCTGACCTGGGATCAACTTCAAAAGCGTGGGATTCATGGCCCCCCAGATGTAGTCTATGCAAACAAGATCAGGAAACGCAGGAACATCTCCTGAACTCATGTAATGGAGCACAACAGCAATGGGAAGAAGTTAGGAAACTCTTTGGAAGGACACATAGAGATCAACAGAGTATCAGGGACACAATTAAACAATGGGGAAGAGGCCAATTCACAAGCCCTGTGGTTAGACGAGCCTGGAGTCTAGCAGTAGGCATGAATATGTGGATGATTTGGAAAGAAAGAAACAGAAGAATCTTCCAAAACAAAGAGATGTCGAAAGAGAAAATCTGGGGAAAAACCTTGAGTCATATTCGAGAGACCATCTTAGCGGACACCTGGAGCACAGAGGACTGGGAAACAACGCCGGAAGAAGACCAAATTTTAAGGAGGCT
This sequence comes from Pinus tabuliformis, assembly GCA_031772625.1. Taxonomy (NCBI): domain Eukaryota; kingdom Viridiplantae; phylum Streptophyta; class Pinopsida; order Pinales; family Pinaceae; genus Pinus; species Pinus tabuliformis. Next base: position 848,027,996 of record CM062808.1, on the reverse strand, counting down.
GAACCTCCACCAAGGAATGGTGGCTCCATAGATGTGGAAACAACCCAATATAGGGTGCAATAGTACCATGCACTTCTCTCGCCCCTCGACAGGGTTCATAAAGTTAAATTTCGATGGAGCATCCAAAGGCAACCCAGGCCCAGCGGGGATTGGAGGCATCTTTCGTGATGACCAAGGCAAAACTAAATGGATTTACTTAGAAAATGGTGGTATCATGAGCAACAATGAAGCTGAATTGATGGAAGTACGTCAAGGACTGAAGATAGCAATCAGAAATGGATACAACAACCTGGAAGTGGAAGGAGACTCCCAAATGGTAATGCACATAATTAAAAAACTTAATAATGGGACCTCATGGGACAAAGTTACTCAAAGTTGGAGGACGGCTAGCCTGATCCAAGAGCTGGAAATTATCTTAAAAAGATTTGAGTACATGATCATTAAGCATGTCAGAAGAGAGGGCAACAGAGCAGTGGATTTTCTTGCAAACTGGGGAAGCCAGGAACAAGGAGGGAAAATGGATAGTATATGGGTGACACATTCAGAAAATCTAGAATTAGAAGCGTTTAGAATGATATTAATCCAAGACCATAATGAAGACATGATCCAAAGACAATAGAGACAGAGGGCCCCCGATCAGGATGTGGAGAAAAGTAGGTGAAGGTGGCAGGAAAAAGCATGATTGTGTTAGGACAGAGGGACTCTTTCCTAGCCGTAGTGCCATCCCTCCTGCCATGGTAGGGTACTGCATGTCAGCGCACATCTCAAGAAATTGGAGTGGGAAGAGTGGAAGGAAAGAGGAACGCAGAATTGGCGGCGGTAGTGGGAGAGGGAGTGGGGCAGGTGGTATATATCACTCGAAGGTGGCGAAGGGTAGAAGGAGAGGTAGGTCGTGTTGGGAGGAAGAGAAGTAGGGTGCAATGCAAATAGAGGGAGCTTCTACGGATAACCGCGATTTTGGCTATGTCATTTCTGGACCCTCTTCTAATTTTTTCTCTGTCTTGAATGGTATGATGGATAAAAATGGCGAGTTGAATACCTCCGAGGAAGACGTAAGCCAACATGGGGCTGCCTTTTATTCTGCCATGCACTATGGAAGTGAAATAGGGGTGAATCAGGGATGGGTACAAGACGGGTGGATAAAATGTGGCACAACAGATAGTCTGGGGAGAAACATTGAGGGCCGAACTTCTCAACCCACAATGAAAGAGAAGAGGGAGGCAGACATGCAGAACATGAAAACCATGCAATTGGCTCAGGATTTGGTTTGTATGATAGAAGGCCTTCTTACCTTCCTTCACCCGAGAGAAGCTAATTATCGGAACCCTCAGATGAATGAAGGTGACTGGAGCAGGGTAGCTGGAATAAAAACTGAGAAAATTAAGGAGGAGACCAATTTTAGAAATCGAAATCTGACGTATGTGAATGAAAATTGTAAACAGGAAATGATAAAAGGAAGGATGGCACGCTTGGGCCGCGGAAGGGGACGTGGAGGCAGAGGACGACCAAGCCAGGAAAACCAAGAAGACCCGTCAACTGCATCACCGGCTAGCCATCGCAGGGGAAGGAGAACCATGCTAACAGGAGTGTAGGAAGCTGCCAGAGCTTACAGAGAAGGCACAGATGATGAAATCCGCCAACTTATTCAGGAAATGGAGGCAAATGTGATGGAAGAATAGTCTAAGCCTGAGATAGAAGAGTGGGCAGAAATAATCCAAGATCTTGGTAACACTCGAGGAAGGATGACGCTCTACCGACAAGCTCTTCATGTCTACTAGGTTCTAAAACGCCTTCTTGCGAAGGCACTGGAGCAAGTGGCAGGGGAGGTGGCTGAAATCGCCCAAGGGATGTGAAACCTGAAGAAAGAAATGAAGAATATGCAGGTGATTATGATTATGTAGGATAACAAGCTGGTTGAGATCTAACCGAGGCTGGCCCAGATGGCTCAAAGGACTCAAACCCAAGCAGAACCCATGGATACCCCCATAAATGTGGATCAAAATGCTAATGACCGGAAGGAATGATCTTTCATTGTTTCCTCTCTTTTTAGTGAATAGTTCCCTTTTTGCAGTTGTTTTAAGCTAATTCCTAGTTTATTAAGTATTTTTAACTATTTAGTGCACATAGCCAGGATGGAAATACTTATGAAATTTTGTTTTTGGAATGCTTATAACAAAATTAGGTGGCCAACAGACTTGGTTTCCCTTCAGGGCAAGTTGAGGCCACCAAAATGACGTATCTAGTTTTATTGGTCAATATAAATAGAAAAGGAAGGCACTACCTACACTTACAAAAAAAAGGTCTGCTAACAAACTCATGTAGGCTTAGAAACCTAACAATCACATCTATTCATCCTCAACATTTGCCTATAAATACATGATACCTCCTCCTCATTTGGACACACTTCACTCACTCACATATTCTCTCTTCGACTTTGATTGGGTACGTAAATCAGAAGCTTCTCCCCACACATGCGAAGGGAAGGAAGGGTTTTCTGTTCCAGCGTTGACCAGATTTGACCGAAAATTTTTGAAGATGTTTTGACTTGTGTTGAGCAAGCATTGACCTATTTTGGTGTAGTTTTGGGTGGAGGATCTTAGTTCTAGAAGGCCGCAATTTTGGGCACAAAAATTGAGGCAATCTGACCTCTTGTTTGACCAATGTTGACTGTGCTAGGGTTGACCACAGAGTTGACTTTTGGTGACCATTTTTTACTGGACTTTTTCAAAATGTTTTGGGATAATTAAACTTATCGTTGGAGGCCAAAATTGACTGGGTTTGACCAAGATAAATTGAGGAAGAATTCTGCCCTATTGACCAACGTTGACATTTTGGTTAAGGCTTTCTGGTTAGGACTTTCTGGTTAGGACAAGGCTCTGGAACTGCGCAAAGCACATTTCAGGCTGGGATGTGAGCTTCAGGCACTGCCAATGAAAATTGTGCAGAGGTCATTGGGAGTCTAGGATGGGCAGTCCAGATCAACAATGATTGTTTGCAGGATTTGGCTCAACTGGAGGGTAGATCTGCGCAATTTTTCCAGGGAGACAGTGCAGGCAGCAGGGGGACACTGGCAGTGAAAACTGTGCATATTCTCTAGGGAGGCTGGTAGTGGGTCGTGGGAGGCTGCTAGCCAAAACTGCACAGAGATGGGAGGATGGTCTACAGGACATCCCTACACAGTTTCAGGGATGAGCAGGATGCTGAGTAGCTGGGAGACTGCCAATGAAAATTACGCAGTTTTCAGGAGGAGGAGAAGGTCGCTGTTAGAATGAATGTATGACAGAACTACACAATGTTTTAGGACAATGTAGTGATAGGTAGTGGGTGTCTGTTTGGTATGTCTGCGCAATTTCTTCAGTCAACATAAGTGGAAATGCTTGGTATCTTTTGCGTAATTTTTTGGGGGAGTGAGGCCCGGGGTCACTTCTCAGTCAAACTCTCTAGTTGACCAGCTGGAGGCTTGATGGCTTTGCCTGTCGGCAATGTAGATTAAGATGGATTGCTGAGAAAATTCTACATTGTTCTGGATGACTGTTAGTCTGGTCAACTCTAGGATTGCGCAATACAGACTACCTAGGAGGTAGCCTCAAGCTCTGTGCAATTTTGGGCAGCATTACATGATCACTGAGAGCTTAGACTATGTAGTGCAGCTCAGCTAGTGCCCAACTATTGGAGGGTGGTCCGATCGACAAAGTTTCAACAAAATGATTAAGTGTGTGAACGAGTGACTTCAAACATGCATGACCTTGTGAACACACACTCAACATGATTTGATGACAAGACAACTCAAACCATCTAGACAACATACACTAAGTGTGACTGACCAATGGGTGCAAGTAACAAGTGTGACACTTGTGATATATCATTGAATGATTGTGACAACACTTGCGCGACAATGCTTACAACATCATGTGTGAGTGTGATAGATGTTTACATAGAAAGCACAACTCAAACGCAACCTTTAACATCACCAAAACGAGGTCACAAGCATGACATAACAATCAACATGCCAAAGACAACAGTTGGTCAAACAAGTTAAACGGAAGCAAGACATCTAGAAGAAACACATAAAATGACTTTTCATGTTTGTGCACATGCATGTTACTGAGGACAAGATGATATGACACTGACAAGAAGTCCTGTAAACTCAACTAAGAGGTGTACTTCAAAAAGGTGTTCTTTACTTACCATACTTACCCTCAAGATGATCATGCATCTGACAGAGTTTGCATGCGGTCCTCATCTTTTCCATTACTTGGTTCCTTTGTCCTTCTCCTCAACTCCTTGGAAGCGATTTCAACATGTCACCCTTTCCTATAGTCACTGAGAGATAGATCTGCGTAATTTCAGCAGACAATGATTGCTGCTAGAATGAGGCCCTGGGAGGCCCATCTGCGTAGTTTCTACATGCAAGATAAACAAGGCAGCTTGGACAACATTGCACAGTTTTGAGGCACAGAACACTGCTGTGGGATGGGGGGTCTTTGGAGGACACCTCTACATAAGTTTTGATTGTAGTGCAGCTGGATTTATCTGCACACTTCTGGACAGCAGTGTCGGTTGCCTGACTGCTCTACGCATTTTTGGAGAGCAGTGCTGGCTGGGGCTTCTGCGGGCTACGGGTTTTTGCAGGCAAGGGAGATTGGTGTCTCTACGGGTTGCGGGGTTTCAACAGGAAAGGGAGGTTGGTGTTTCTGTGCACTACAAGGTTTCAGTAGGCAAGGGAGGAAGCTTGATGGTTGTAGAAGCAAAGCACATAGTTCTAGGAAGCTGGATGAGGCTAGGTTGCTCGGGAAAATGGCTAAGTGTGAGATTAGTGAAACATATGTAAACATTGATAGGACTTGACTGTGATTGCACATAGACACTTAATGACACAACATAGACCATCTAGAATGCATAAGACATACTTTTCTTGATGCAACAACCTTCATGACAAGAGTGCATGAAGTGAGTGTGAAACGCATTTATGTGGTGACGACCACTCATACGCACACAATTCCTTTGAAGCAAAAGAACATTCCATTTGCATGACAAACAAAAGCCCCTATGTCCAAAAATGACACATGCTACATAAAAGTGAGAACGTGGACAACTTTTAGGATCAAGGAGGGGAGCTTGAAATCATTAGCTTACCAATAAGTGACCAAGGATGATCGATCATAAGATCTAAGGTAGGCTCCGAAATTTTCATGCGAGCCAAAATTTTAGAGGGTGGTTGTAGCCGCTACAACAGAGACTCAATGCATATTTCAGTAGAAGCATCTCATGATCAGGAACAAATCTATAGAGAAATTTAAAGTGCAGTGGAAGCACTTTGGGCCTGAAAAGCTAGATGGGAGATGTGAGATGAGATGCGAGCCATGTATCCTTCTTTGTTTGTCGATGGAGGCAAAGCAGTTTTGGTTTTTTTTTGGTGTATGTTTGGCATATGTTTTACTAATGTTTTGGCATATGTATATATGTATATGGATGTAAATATCGCCATGAGCTAAGTTATAACGCTTCAATAAGCGGTATGGTTGTTACCTTGTCATGTTGTCATGATGTTTTGCTTTGAGCAGATCAGTAATTGTAAATACCGCAATGAGACAAGTTATAAATCTCCATGGGCAATATGTTTGATTTTCAATGGCTTTTCTGAGGTTTTGGTGTGGCTTAACAACGAGGACATTGTTCCCCAAGGGGGAGGGGTTTGTAATAACCCCTAGTTAAAATCTCATGTAATAAAAGTTAATAAAGGAAAAATAAGACCATGGTTAAGGGACACTTATTCCAAGCTGAATGTTGGAAAAATATATCCTAGTGGGCATCATTGGATGTGTTTTTGGCTAAAGGAAATTGGCAAAGGCATTAAAAAGGAAAAAAGGAATTTTTGGCACATTTATTTATGAAAACAAAAGAAAATAGGAGAAAAGGGAGGTGAAAGGTCACAAGTTGCATGTGAGGAGGAAATTGAAGGAAAATAATGGAAAATTAAGAAAATAAAGGCCTAATTGATAAAAAAGCTTTTGAGGATTAGTTGGTACCTTTTGTCAGCTCAGTTTTGGAGCTCTCTCATTATTCTCTCCCTCCCTCTCTCTCTCTCACTCTTAGACACTTAGAGTTTTCTTGGAGCACTGCAACGTTGGAGGAAGGAAGGAAAAGTAAGAAAAGAAAAGGAAGGAAAGGAAGGATCAAGCAAGGAAGGGAAAGATCAAGCAACTTCAGTAGGAATACTTGCAGGTATCATATTGCAAGTGAGATTTCCTAGCTGGTTTTGACATGCATGGCTTTGCATGTTAGTGTATGGTTCTCTTGTTGTCGGTGTCATGGTTTTGCTGGGTTATGACAATGGTTTTTAGCCTAGCCTTCCCTTTTTCTAGATAGCCATGGTGTGATGGGATTGTTTTCTCGGTTTTGAGCTTTGGAATTTTCGGATGGTTTCAGAATCCATGGTATAGGTGATCTCAAGAAAATCCCAAAGGCTTAGGAATCCCTTGACCCGTTTTGGTGGAATACATGGTAAAGACTGAGGGTGGAGTCTTGGTTCAAGGCCTAGTGATCCAATGTGGATTGCGGTAAAGCCTAAGATACTAGTGTCTCGGTTTAGGTCCTAGTGATCTGGTGTGGATTGTGGTAAATCCTAAGAGGCAAGGATATTGAAAATTCCTCAAGGATAGTGATGGAGTCCAGAGGCATTCCTAGCTCAGTTTGGTTTTTTGATCTCGATGCTAGTTTTGGTGAGATCACGGTTTGGTGAGAGTGGAGGTGGTTTAACCTCTGGATTCCCTTGGTTGTTTTTGGATTGGTTTATCCATGAGACCCCACATTCATACTTGGAATATGTCACCAGGATGACTGGCTGAAAGAAAAAGTTGGTTCAACCACGTCTACAGTAGGTTGGTATGTGTAGGTCCTGAACCTTGTCAAATTTTCCTATGTTTAATAAAAGCTAAGTTCTCTTTCTTTTGTACTTGTTAATATGTGGCTTTAATGGCTATTATCTCATTGTTATTTTCATTGTTGGACATTGGTTATAAGCATGGTTATATGACTGGTTATTGTCATGGTTACTGTCATGTATTTATTTGTATCTGAAAGAATAATGGATGCAAGACCTAATTTATGTCAACACAGTTAAGGGAAGAGGGTAGTGATCCTTCTTGTCAAGTCTCCTATGAGTTATCAGTCATTTATTCTCCGTGTTGTATTCATTTCCTATAGATTGCATTGATGCCAGGTGTTTGACAAAATGTCAATCCTGGTTGGGGATGGTCAGGCCTAGTCCTGGAGTCAATTTTTGAATTGTAAGGCTTGTTATTATGTAAATCATGGATTCTGAAAGTGTCATTGAGTTATGGGTAGTGACTTGGGACCTGGGCCTGAACAAGTGGCTCAAATCTTGGCGATGCTGGCACAACAATGAGTAGAAAAGTCCCTGGACGTTGACATATCATACTATGGAGTGTCCAAAGCCTTCTAGATGCATGCATGCCAATATGATTAGAGCTATCAGGTGTTATGTTTTCTAAAAACTCAGTGGGACCAAGGGGTTGGATACTTGAGAGGTGGGGATGGTTCCTTGGAGTCTTCTTATTGATGTTGAAGGTTTGTATGGTTTGTTTCGATCTGTTCAACTTCCTTAAGGTGACTTAGGTGGTTGAATCATATCATAATAACTTCTCATCACATGCTTACCCTGATTGGCCAATTTCTTGGGTAGATGTGGGAGGAGGGAATTACAGAAAACCTCTATTTAACCATGGAACAACTGCAACCCAAATTCGAAGGCATCCTACATAGGTTAGCGGTAGAAGTTGATGAAGAAGGGATGAGATCGACTAGTGTGATTGGTGACATGTTCATTGGATGGGTACAAGAATCTTCCATGAAGACAACACGCATAGGAAAGACAAAGAAAATGCGTTGTTAGATGATCTTTGGCCTAGCTCGCTTATACGAGCACGTAAAAATCCTCAGAGGGTAATGTTGGCACTGTAATAGTAGGTTATCCTATCACTCCAATGTGTTACATGGAAGTTGAATCGACTTTGACTTTGAATTTTTTTGAGAAGGGTGAAAATTGGGTTTCTTACAATTATAAATGAAAGATGCTAGCATATTTTTATCATTTTTTTAATCAAATTTCAAATGTTAATTATTTTATATTTTTAAATTTATGTTTATGTTTTTACATCTATTTAATATAATTTATGAAATTATAATGTAAAAATTAAATAAAAAATAACATTATATATAAATTCAAAAGGAAAAAAATACATTGATACATATATATATCAATCATATTTCTTTTTTTTGGTAGGTAAGCACCCACGGGGGATTTGAACCAGTGATCTATTGCAAGGAGTACCTTAACAGTGCACCCATTCACCGTCAATCCAAAGCACCATAGGTTGTATCAATCATATTTCAATAATACAACTAAATTATAATAATAAATATTTATTTCTTAATCCTCATAGACACAAAATAAATAGAAAAACAGAAAAATACCAATAATAAAACCAAAATGCTAACAAACCCATTGAAGTTCACTCAAAATTACTGTTCCCAAGCACAAAACGCAGTAAAGAACAAATAAAGAAAACCAAACCAAAACCCAACAAAGTGTTTCAAGTTCATTGAATATTACGATGCTCTAACAGACGTCTCATGATAAAAGTCTTTAGGTCGTCTACCACTGTAAGAAAATACAGAGAAAATGATCACAAGAACCGAACATACTCCTCAATTTATTGGAAGTTACTACTATCCAACATACAACACACCCTTCTTAGAAAACGGTACAGATTCAAACTTGTGCTATGCATGCATGAATGGTGTATTTTACAATTTTTTTTGAGAAAAATATTGTTTTAAATTCTTAGAGGTGGGACATGTTCTATTCTGATGTGACAATTTATGTATTATTCGCCTTGCTGTTACACTTGGTAAGTGACATGTCAAACCATTTCATGCAATTAATTTATGCACCATGCCATAAGACACCTGCACTACATTTGCCACTTAACTTGAATCAAATTCGACTTTTAATTTTGTTGAGAGGAAGGTGAGAAGAAAGAAATTGGGATTCATTTTTGCTGCAATGTCTCATTCCACAAATCCCCTAGTAGTAGGAAGAGTGGTACATGATTTTATTGACATTTTCACTCCTTCAATGGACATGGTCATCTACTATGGATCCAAGCAGGTCACCACTGGATGCGAGATCAAGTCCTTAGATACTGTTGACTACCCCAATATGAAAATAACAGGTGGACACTGGATGCGAGATCAAGCCCTCTCCTCAATTTATGCAAACATGCATGGATGGATCCACTGGTATAATAAATTCCTTCCCTTCTTAAATTTCTCCGTCTCATTTGTCATCCAAAGTAGCTAAAAGGCAGGGTATTTCAATGGCTTTGAAACTTGTGTGGGGTGCCACATCATAAGAGAAAGTGTCGAATAAAAATCATTGCTTTGAAAATGGACATGTGAGTTAACAAACTCACTCCCCACCCTCCCTTCGAGCAGCGACCTTGTGACTGGTAATTTCTGAAGTTGCCTTGTTTTACACACATTGGGGTTCGATTTTGTTTGGAGTATTTGTTGAATTGAATTTTTTTTGTTGCCTTCCTGTACTCTATTTCTAGTGATTTTTTTTAGTTATTATTGGTAATTGGTAGTCTTAGTATATACTAGTAACTAAAATACACAAATAAATACACTACATCACAAAATAAACAAATTGTGTCTTTCTTTGTATCTTAAAAACAAGAGAATAAAACAACATGATCTTGAAGATAATATTAAGTATGTCCAAGTATAATCTCACCATTCTATGTATTGGTTGAGAATATTTTCAGTTATTTTAATGTCACCATCTAATGCATGTCCCATTGCTACCATTTTCAGTTATTATCAGACCATTTGCCACCATTTTCAGTATAATCTCACCTTCCGATCTATGTCCAAGTAATTTTAAATTATTGTGACCATTTTCAATTAATGTTGGATCAGTATAGTAATATCTGAAGTATTTGGCATTTCAAGAATAAGATAATTGTTCGGTTTTTTATTAAAATGTGATTTTCGTTTATGCAAGTTCAAGTATTTATTGCATTCATTTGTCCCAATATTGTGCCTGTTAATCTTGAGATTTTTTTCTTGGAATGTAGGGTTATTTCTAGTGACTATCTAAAGTTTACTGGACTAAGTATCTTTTGACAATCTACAGGCATTCCGGTTGTAAGATAACACTCTTGTTGGATTCTCTTCGGGCATATGCATCAGAAAGCTCGAGTATTTCACGAAATCCCGAGATCTTTGCAATGAGATCTTTGGTAGTTGACAAACAATGACTGAGCAAACGGTGACGTGAGTGCTTTTGTAATTGGAAAACGATGGGATGGCGTGTCAGATTTTTATTGGTAAGAGGAGGAGGAAAATGCAACCCTACAATTGGCTGAGGTGAACAATGTCTTCTCACTTCCACCCCGCAGAGGAGACGCCTTTCGACGTAATTATACTCTACTTTCATCTACTATAAGAGATATTATTACAAGCTTAACTACATGAATCTTTTTAATATTAAAGTATTAGATTACTTGTAATAAAACTAAAATAAAATATCAAAGAGTTTGATAATTATAAGTATATGGTTAATAAATTCAAACTACTTAATAAATATATTTTTAGTAATAAACACCAAATAGTGAAAATGCTTACTATTAAAAAAATTCCTATAAAAAATATAAATTGGTATCAATGTTGCCAATAAATAATTAGTTATTCAATATTATATTATTTATTTATTTACAATATTCACAATAGTTTTCCTTTGAGGTCATGCATAAATTGGAGTAGTCTTGATAATCAATACTATGTTTCCTTATTTGTAAGAAATTCCAACTGTGTGTCTTTCAAAATGAGATAAAATAGTCTTGGATGGAATTTGTTAGCACCTGGATTAACCTCAGGCTGAAGGAAGGCAATGCCAGGGTAACCACAAACCAAGCTCAGCCTAGTAGCTAGCCCTACTAGGTCAGGAGAGGGCTCTCTCCGTAAGGATCTCGGTCAAGGTGACTGGATCAGGTAAAGGATTTTAGGCTAGGTATAGTAGCTTGAAAGCTTTTATTGAAATTTGTTGGTGTTTTTCTGGATCAGGTGGAGCTGGGCAGTTTAGGTTTGGGAAATTAGGTCCGAAATGTAGGGTGTTCTATGGGGCAAGGTAGGCATAGGCTTTAGTGCTTTAGGCTTGATGATGTGAGGTGTCTAAGACTGACGAGGAGCTAAGAAGGGCATGTGACAATCATGGATCCTTCTTAAACAGTAGAAAACATGAGATGGTGAATGTTTTCCCAAGACAAAGCACTAATGCAATGAATTTTGCTTATCAAACTTGAAAACATTCAACTAGAAGCAATGAAATGATGAATGGAATACATAAAACACATTAGCATATGATCACATAAGAAGAAACTGTACTAAAACTCATACCACATGTATCCCATAAAAATAGCTACAATTCCTATTAATCTGCTGCCAAACTGCTTACAATGATGTACAATCAAGCTCTGAGCATCCAGCTGAGTCCAACCCTTTACCATGAGAAAGAAGAAGAAGATATAGACATGATCTCAACATCCTCCCATCCTCAGGGTTCGAATCCCTAAAATGAGGAGATAATCTAACTAATAATGAACATGAATGGAATACATAAAACACATTAGCATATGATCACATAAGAAGAAACTGTACTAAAACTCATACCACATGGATCCCATAAAAATAGCTGCAATTCCTATTAATCTCTTGCCAAACTGCTTACAATGATGTACAATCAAGCTCTGAGCATCCTGCTGAGTCCAACCCTTTACCATGAGAAAGAAGAAGAATATATAGACATGATTTCAACCTCCTCCCATCCTCAGGGGTCGAATCCCTAAGATGACGAGCTAATCTAACTAATACTGAACAAGAAACAAGAATATAGGCATCAACAACAACTTGCCTCTAAAAGTGAAAAACTGATTCATTTGAGCTCAAACTAACTTCTAAAGTAATGAATCTACCCTCTATCATTATTTATCTATCATAATTACATGCCAAGCCATCATTTACAATGGTAAATCATCCCTCATGAGAGAGAATCCATCATTAGAGTAAAAAACTGGAAAAATAGCAACCCTGAGAAAAAATTGTGAAAAGCACACCGCCACTTTTAGGTCCCTTTTGGAGGCCTTACTGACATCCAAATTGAGCCCAAGATAGCTCATTGGAAAGGTATTCAAGTATAATTTCCATAACACCTATAATTTCTGCATTTGGAGGTCATTTGACCGCTCAAAAATTGATTCTACCAAGACTACTGTGTGTCCAAAAAGTGGCAGAAAGGTCATTTTTAGGGTGTTTTTGGACCTTTTGGTGGACCAGTTCTGCCCCCAAACTTCTGAAACTTGCTAGGGTGCATGTCTTCATCCTTATGAATCCAAAAATTCAAGCCATTTCTTCAAAGTGTAATCCTAGGAAAAGTGCAGCACCGGTGGCGCTGCACTTTTAGGTAGTTTTCCTCTGTATTGAAATCCAAAATTTGTAAATGAGAAAATTTGCTCAAAAATTGCCCAAAATTGGTGAGAAGCACCATCAGCATGTGTTATGATGAGCTAAGGAAGCTTCAGCCATCATCCTAAGTCTATCCTCCTCTTTCTTTCCTTTCAAGGCCCGCCTTAGCCTAGCTTTCATTCTCTTGACCCTCACATTGCAAATCTTGTTTCGGGTCCTATAATGATAGGCCATGTGTCTGATCATTTGATTATTCTGGTTGGCCTTCCGTACTAGCTTCTCAAGGTGCAATTTGACTCTCTCAAGATAAGTCTCCCTACCATTTTCAATCTCCTGGTCAATAGGGGTCAAAGTAACTTGTGCCTCTTTGCCACTTTGTCATTTCATCTTAATCATTTCTAGCTTCATGAGGACTTGTTTGTCACTCAATTTCTTGTTTTCTTGCTGCAAATATGTGATGACATATTTCGCCCTCTCCAAAGTATTTGTAAAAGCTTGCACTTGAGCTTCCCTTTCCCGTATGGTGATGTCTTTGATGGTTTCTTGATCCTGAGTTTCTAAATCAATGGCCTGAGTATCATGCTGCTCAAACTCATCATGCTATGCTAGATCAAAGTCTCTTTCCCCCTCATCATCAAGGTATTCCTCCTACACCTTTTCCTTCCCTTTGTGTAGCTGTTGTACCTATACCTGCTATGTCGATGAAGAAGCCAAAGCCCCTTCCACATCCTGTGGAGATAGAATTTTCCTATGGGTTGATGAAGAAGGTAAGGCCCCTTCCGCATTCTGTGGAGAAAACACTTGCCTATCTACTGAAAACAATATCCTAGTGCCCCTCTGATATGTCATGAAAATGGGCACTTCAGTAGTTCTTGTCTCCTTGGCCTCCTCATTTGTTTTAGCTGGGCTAGAAGGTCCTCCTACTTCTTGAGGCACTGGTGAAGGAATTTGAGGACCTCTGAAGATCTCATGAGAAATAAAGGTCTCCCAAGGGATGTTAAGGAGACTGAGATGATGAAGCACAATGACCTTGATCAGAGAGTAATGATAAAGGCTGCTCATCTGCTGAGGGTAAGGCTTCCTTTGGACAATAAAAGCCATCTTCTCAATACTCCTGAACAAGTATTAAGGGATGTTTAACATCCTCACCTTGGTAAAATGCATGAGGAGCCTAATGTGATAAGTGTACAGCTTGGAGAACCTGCCCTCACAAGTGAAATACTTCATGATGATTTTCATCATGGGGACATACCTATTCTCAAGAAACCTGAAAGGAAATAGTCTCTTCACCTGATTTCTGTATTGGGTTTGATATAAGGTTCATAATAATACTCATCTAGATCCTGGTGCTTGAACCACTTCTCCCCTACATTAGGAATCCTGGTGGCATATGAAATAATGGAATATGAAATGGTGGTTACCCCAACAAGAGTCACCCTGTCGTCCTGAAGATGTGCTGCAAAGAGTCCAGTGAGCTTCGAGCGATATTGCACTATCTCAACCTATTCACAAAATTCATAGTAGATAAGGTATCTAAAGCATGTAATAGCCAACTCAGAGGCCTGCAATTCCCTAAGGTTTGATGGCTCTTCTTTGATAATCCTGCCTCCCTTGTGTGGTTTTCTTGGTTGCATGGCTCTATTAGCTGAGGTATCACTGGCTGTGTTCTCCTCCTCATAGTCTTGGTCTTCTAGGTCCGTGTTTGTAGGGGAGAAATGAAGGGATGAAAAATGGGCTTGCAACTCGGAAATGAATGGAAATGAGAAGAAGGCTTTTGTGCCTTGAGCTCTTGGGAAAAAAAAAAGAAGGGAATGTGAAGGAACAATAGGAAAGAGGAAAATTGGATATGGTGATAGGGAAATAAGGATAGGGGAATTTTAGGACTGTATATGGGTGCTATGATGAAGAGGAAAGAGTTAGGGTTTAAGCATCATTAGGGAGATTTTAGGGTTTGAGATTAAACGTGGCAAACAATGCTTGTGACTGAGATTAGAAAATCAAAACCAAGGTGAAGAATGTTTACTTACTTGTGGCAATGGAAAGTAAGGGAAATTTTGAAGTTCGATTGAGGATTGGAGGATTTTGGGCTCTCCTGCTAAAAGTGTAGCACCAGGACAAAAGCACAGTGCTTGTGTTAATTTAAACTGAGAAAATCGGGCAAAAATGTAGCGCTGGTCTCCAAAAGTGTAGTGCCACTTCCAACTGACATTTTACTACCTTCTCGATGTCCACATTAGGGTTGGCATAGCTCGTTGGAAATTTTGTCAAGTCTAGTTTCTAGAACATCTTGAATTTTTCAATTTGGAGTTTATTTTCCCTGTCAAAAGCTCAATCTCCCAAGACTGGTCAAAATGTGTAGAATGAGGCTGCCAAAATGCAGAGTGATGTTGCAGTCAACGTTTGAAGGTTTTCGTCAACTCCAAATTGTGCTCATGATAACTCATTAGAAAGATCTATCTGTCTAGTTATAATTTGACTCATCAAGAAAGTCATTTGGTCACTCTAGCTAGGAGGAATATTGTTTTTCCCAAAGTCACTCCAGAAGTGCAGCAACTCTCCTAAAGCAAATGATGTTTTGGGCATTTCTCCCAAACCATGAGACCAGTGTAAAAACGGAAGGAATTTTTTCTTCTTGAGTCTATTATGGACAAAAACCTCTCTCACTTTTGTCAAAATCATCTTTCCTTGCTCAAAAAAATCATTTGAATAAACCCTATCCCGATGTGTGGAACAGGGGATTTGTAGAAATGAAGGGGATGAGGGGCTTATAATTTCTTGAGAAAAGTTTGGGAAGTAGGGAGGGATGTTAGGAAGTAGGGGAAAGTATAATTTCAAGGATTGAGTGAGTGGAAGGGGTCCAAAAGGGAAAAACATAAGCCTGACCTAGAAAAGTGTCAAATTGTAGCAAAAGGCTAGGGTTTATGGGAAAATGATGAATTTGAGGGATATCAGTGATGGGAAGTGTTTAAGAAGGTACTTTAAGGGTAGGGAAAGGTGTATGAGCATTAGGATACAAGTTTTGTTGATAATTTGACCATCCAAGGAAAATTACCCTCAAAACCCTAGGAGAGGGAAATGAGCCTTACCTAAGTGCAACTAAAGCACGAAAAAGGTGTAAAATGACCCATTGGAACTTGAAATGATGATGAAAACTCTTCAAATAATGGTACACTCAGCCGAATGGTGACATGGACCAATACTTAGAAAATTTAGGAAGGAGAGAAAACAATCCTAGACCTAATACCTAGTGACCAAATTTTACTTGAAGACTCACTGAAATGACAAAAATTTGACTTTGACACCCATTTAGGAAGGAGAGAAAACAATCCTAGACCTAATACCTAGTGACCAAATTTTACTTGAAGACTCACTGAAATGGCACAAATTTGACTTTGACACGTCAAGACCGCTTTGTAAGAGCATGTTTGATCACTGATGGAAGGCTGCAAAGACTGACACTAACAGAATCACAAAAGAAGAAATATAATTACAGGGATTCAAAATGAGCTAAAATGGTCTGGGATGGAATCACAAAAGGAGAAGTATAATTACTAGGATTCAAAATGAGCTAAAATGGTCTTGGATGGAATCACAAAAGGAGAACTATAATTATAGGGATTTAGATGAGCTCCTTGATTTTTTTAAGTGCCATGGTATCCATACGAGAGGACATTATTTTTTATAGGAAGACATTAACATTGTGCAACAATGGGTTAAACAATTGAATTAGAAATATCTACATGTAGCCATCCAAAAACACATCTATGATAAATCTATTGTCTACTTTTAAGGTATCGTCGTAAATTCCGATATTATAATGTAAACAATGAGATGCTTCATGGATGATTCTAGGAAGATAGATTAGGCAAAGATATTTGGTCATATGCTCCTTGTGAAGGAATGCCATTTTTAAAATTTTGTCTTCAGTGATGTTATGAGAATAAATTATCTTTTTATAAATAAAGGTTTGATTAAATTAACCTTTGAATAATATAATTATGATAAAATTTTCACATATTTATCGTAAAGAAAAATGAAATCTAATAACACATAAATGATTTAATGAATCATTATTTTTGGTTTGAAATTACATGGAACACTAATAATAAAATCTTACCAACAAAAATCAACAAATATTATACCCTACTTTCATCTACTAGAGAAGATAATATTTCAAATGTAACTATATGAATCTTTTTAATATTAAAGTATTATATTACTTGTAATAAAACTAAAATAAAATGTGAAACAATTTGATAATTATAAGTACATGGTTAATAACTTCAAAATACTTAATAACTATATTTTTAGTAACAAACACCAATTAGTGAAAATTATTACTATTAAAAAATTGCCTATAAAAAATATAAACTGGTATCAACATCCCTACTAAATAATTAGTTATTCAATATTATATTATTTACTTATTTACAATATATACAATAGTTTTCTTGTGAGGTCATCCATCAATATGAGTAGTCTTGATAATGAAGATTATGTCTCCTTCTTTGTAAAAAATTCTAACTGTGTGTCTTTCAAAATGAGCTAAAATGGTTTTGGATGGAATCACCAAAGGAGAAGTATAATTATAGGGATTCAAAAATGGGCTAAAATGGTCTTGGATGGAATTAAAAAAGGAGAACTATAATTACACGCATTAAAAAATGGGCTAAAATGGCCTTGGATGGAATCACAAAAGGAGAACTATAATTACATGGATTCAGAGGAGCTCCTTGAGTTTTGTAGGTGCCATGATCTCCATACCAGAGGACACTATTTCTTCTAGGAAGAAATTAACATTGTACAAAAATGGGTTAAAGAATTGAATTAGAATGACCTACATGTAACCATCCAAAAACACATCTATGATCTACTTTCAAGGTATTGTGGTAAATTCCAACATTACAATGTAAACAATGAGATGCTTCATGGATGATTCTATCAAGATAGGTTAGGGAAGGATATTTGGTTATATATTCCTTGTGAAGGAATGCCATTTTCAAAATTTTACCTTGAGTGATGTTTTGAGAATAAATTAACTTCCTATCAATAAAGGTTTGATTAAAATAACCTTTGAATAATAAAATTATGTTAAACATTTTCACATATTTATCACAAAGAAAAAAAAATTACATAACACAAATGATTTATTGATTTTTTTTTTGAAATTTAATGGAACACTCGCAATAAAATCTTACCAACAAAAATATATAAATATTATACCACCAACTCCAAATATTATACCCTACTTATACCCTACTTTCATCTACTAGAGAAGATATTATTCCAAACGTAACTACATGAATCTTTTTAATATTAATGTATTAGATTAATAAAGCAAAATGTGAAAGAGTTTGATAATTATAAGTAGATGGTTAATAACTTCAAAATACTTAATAATTGTATTTTTAGTAACATACACCAATTAGTGAAAATTCTTACTATTAAAAAATGACTATAAAAAATATAAACTGGTATCAACGTCCCTATTAAATAATTAGTTATTCAATATTATGTTATTTACTTATTTACAATATATTCAATAGTTTTCATTTGAGGTCATGCATCAATAGGAGTAGTCTTGATAATGAAGATTATGTTCCCTTCTTTGTCAAAAAATCCAACTGTGTGTCTTTCAAAATGAGCTAAATTGGTCTTGGATGGAATCACAAAAGGATAACTATAATTACAGGGATATCTCCTTGAGTTTTGTAAGTGCCATGGTATCAATACAAGATGACACTATTTCTTATAGGAAGACATTACCATTGTGGAACAATGGGTTACATAATTGAATTAGAATGACCTACATGTAGCCATCCAAAAACACATTTATGATACATCTATGATCTACTTTCAAGATATCGGGGTAAATTCGAACATTACAATGTAAACAACGAGATGCTTCATGGTTGATTCTATCAAGATATATTAGGCAAGGATATTTGGTCATATTATCGCTTTTCCGTGATGTTTTGAGAATAAATTAATTTTTTATCAATAAAGGTTTCATTAAAATAACCTTTGAATAATCAAATTATGTTAAATTTTTTCACGTAATTATCGTAAAGAAAAAAAAATACCATAACACACATATGCTTTATTGAATCATGATTTTTTATTTGACTTTGCATGGAACACTCACAATAAAATCCCACCAACAAAAATCAATAAATATTATACCATCAACTCTAAATATTATACCCTACTTTCATCTACTAGAGAAGATATTATTCCAAACATAACTACATGATTCTTTTTAATATTAAAGTATTATATTGCTTGTGATAAAACTAAAAGAAAATGTGAAAGAGTTTTATAATTATAAGTACATAGTTAATAACTTCAAAATACTTAATAACTATATTTTTAGTAACATACACCAATTAGGGAAAATGTTTACTATTAAAAAGATGGCTATAAATAATTAGTTATTCAAGATTACATTATTTACTTATTTACATTATATATAATAGGTTTCCTTTGAGTTCATGCATCAATAGGAGTAGTATTGATAATGAAGATTATGTTTCCTTCTTTGTCAAAAAACCCAACTGTGTGTCTTTCAAAGTGAGCTAAAATGGTCTTGGATGGAATCACAAAAGGAGAAGTATAATTACAAGGTTTTAGATGAGCTCCTTGAGTTTTGTCACTGCCATGGTATCCATTCCAAAGGATGTTATTTCTTCTAGGATGACATTAACATTGTGCAACAATGGGTTAAATAATTGAATTAGAATGACCTACATGTAGCCATCCAAAAACACATCTATGACCTACTTTCAAGGTATCTGAGTAAATTCCAACATTACAATGTAAACAATGAGATTCTTCATGGATGATTTTATCAAGATAGATTAAGTAAGGGTATTTTGTCATATATGTTCAAAGTGGCTCACCAGCTTGATCCATCTATAACTTTGTTTGTTAATTATACAATGTAGAAGATGGTTCCAATGATAGATTGAGAGAAGTATATTAATCAGATTGTGGATCTTGAGGAACAAGGTGCACCAGTTGGGGGATAGACAGGGACATATTACTACCCTGTGTACACACTTCTTTGAACACAATGTCTATTTTGAAGCTGCCCATATTGTTTACAGGGATGGATGCTTACTCTACTAATGAAGTTGTGAGAGAAAATGACTTGAAGGTTATGCTTCGTGAAGCTTCTGGGCACCCAATAGTTGAAGGTATTATGTTATGGGGTTTTTGAGAACTCATGTCGAAGGAGTAGGGACACCTTCACCTTGTTGATTAGGATTGGACACCTAATGAAGCAGGAAAGAGATTCATTTCTCTGAAGAAATAATGGACAACAAATGTAAATATCCGTACAAATCATGAAGGCTAGTTTAAATTTATAGGCTTTCATGTGACTTATGAAGTGGAAGTATTAGTACATTCCAGAGATAAAAATGACTTTCATTATTGACAAGGGTGATTATCCTATTGTGGTAGAGATTTGTTTATAATCATTTTCTCTGTCTATCTCTCTATTTTGGAAAATCATGTAAGTCATATGTTGGTGTAGTGTTTATATATTTCTTATGATTCTTATCCTCAACTAAATATACAATAAAAAAAATTATTGAACATGGTTTGTTAATAGCGTCATTAACAACTAGTTTTTAAAATTGTTATGTAAGGGGCAACTTGCTCACTTATCCTTGTATGTATATTCATTGACATAGATATAGTATTTTTCATTTCACAAGGTGTTCAAATTTATAATAACTTATTATTTTCTGAAAATTGAGTATCTAGATGCATTTATATTTTCACTTTGAAAGCAATGGTATGGTTTGTCTATCATAAAACTAAAAAATAAATTAAATTCTAAAAATAGGAAGAAAACTAGATGATAGCAAAATAAAAAATTTAGAAATCTATTGCATGAATTCCTTCAATATTTGTACACTTATAACTGCAAACCAATTATTGTTAATTATAATAAAGAATTACCTTAAACAAGGTTAGGGTGAAAGCATGAAGATGGGTTACACCTTTGGGACAAATGAGATGATGGAATTTCAAGTTTTTCCTCTTTTATCGAATTGAAGCCCTCAAAAAGCATATAAGCACTATGAATTTTGATTCAGAGTAAAAAGACAAATTGTGGAGAATTATGTTGTTGTTCTAATGATATTTTTTGCAAAACTATTTAGTGTCGTATAATATGTCAATTTTCCATTAAATGAAATGCTTGTCCTTGCAATTGTTCACACATATTAAGAGGTATACATGTGTTCATGTAGCATAACTTAGTCTAAAATGTGTCACATATATATATATATATATATATATATATATATATATATATATATATATATATATATATGAGCATGATCTACACAGAAACGTTAAGTTTTTTATATTCAAAATTTTTTTTTTAATGCAAAAATACATTTTTTATTATTTTTGAAGTTGGCAAAGTAATATTTCAATTGCACTTTTTAGACACATGTGTTCACATAAGAGTTTTTTCAACTATTTAAATAAATTGAATAACCAAAAGTATGCTTTTGAAGAATACTCATAAACAAAGATAGTGGCATTTTTTGAAAATTTTCCGTTGTGTATATTTTATGATATTAATTTTTATTCAACGTCTTTAAAACAGTTTAAAAAAATTTCAAGCATTATGTTTAAATGAAATTAGATGAAATTATTTATATGAATTCGAAAATGTCAAATTCATATGCCATTGGATAGAGGATTCCTTTAAGAATCCAACGTTATCAACTTTGCCACCTAAGGAAAAATTTAGCCCTAAGTTCGCTAGGTACAAAATGGAGTTGTAGGAAATTTTGCAGAAGGGGTGCTGAAATTGTGGATTTTAGGACTTAAGAGGCTCGATCAAGCACTTGAAGTGATTAATTGAGTGCCTAAATTTCAAATTCAAATAGCTTGATTGACGGTTTCATAAACCCTCGATCGAGCTATATACATGGTTAACAAGGGATCGATAGAGTGCTATGGCTTGATCGAGCTGCGTAGCTCGATTGAGCCTATATAACCTTTTTTTAATGATCTAAAATTTAGCTTTCACGTCATTTTAAAATTCTAAATCTTATTATAATTTTTGTTATTGTGTCATGTAATAACCCTATTAAAAAAATATTATTAACATTATTAAATTACATGACGAAATTTTATTAATATAAAAAAATTAAAATTAATATATTTTAATGTTAATATTAAACTTATTAATTTTGGATTAATAAATTATTATTAAATTTAATATAATAAAAAATTTCTTATATTATAATATATACTAGCACAACCATATCAATAGATGTGGTTAATAAATGCTATAGGCATGAACAAAAGAGTCATTAACACAAAAAGAGTCATACAAGCTAACTCAATATGTTAATTTTATTTAACCTATTTTTTTTTATAAATCTAACATAATAAAATATATAGTATTTTTAAAATCCTGAAGTAATCATAACCTAAAGCTACCTCTAAAGAAATAAATCCTAAACAATTTCGATTGGAAGACATAAGCACTCTATGTATCTTTGATGGATGTAGCTGGGACATTAATATTATGGAAAATTATCATTTTCCCTTTAGGTGAATGTGCAAACACACATTTGATATATATTCATATATATATATATATATATATATATATTTTAATTGTCAAAGTATTTTAAAATTTTTGAAATATAGAGTGAGAGAGAGTGGGAGAGAAGGGTAAGAGAGAGAGGGGGACACAAATATGGAGAGAGGGTGTTATGAAACCAGCTCAAGAAAAGATAGAAAAGATAGATCAACGCCTTAGAATTCAGCCTCTTCGAGGGGGCAACCTCCTTTACATTACATAAATGAACAATTCTTGGATGATTCAAATGACAAAACCTCCTTTCTATATATAGGAGTCTAAGGAGTCACAATATAATCCAGCCGACCTAAAAATAATAATATAAAGCCACAAAAATAACAATAGAGGGATTCTATGGGTCACAGTAATAACAACATGGGGGCAATAGGGGCACAACAATATTAATAAGGGGTATAACTATAATAGTAATGGGGTAATCATTAGTATTATAGGGACCCAACATGCCCCTCTCCTTCAAAAAAGTGTTGTCCTCAACGCTTGAGTAGTTCTGGATACTTCTGCATAAAATTCTCATCCTCCCATGTGGAATCTTCAGCGGATAAGTTCTTCCACTTGATAAGATACTCTGAAATTGATCGATTTCGTAGCTGTCGAGTTCTTGTTTCTGTGACTGCTTTCGGTTCCAATATAATTTTTCCTTCCTCGTCAAGTTCTGGCAATATTGTTTGAACTGGGAGCTTGTCACCTATAACCTTCTTTAAACATGAAACATGGAAAACTGGGTGCAATCGAGAAGCTGCAGGAAGCTCCAATTTGTATGCCATAGTACCAATCTTTTGCAACACCTTGTACGGACCATAATACTTTGGTGATAATTTATTATCCTTCTTAGCTTGCTTGAGGGACATTTGCTTATATGGTTGTAGCCGTAGGAATACCCAATCACCTACATCAAAACTTCTTTCACTGCGATGTTGATCTGCCTGTTGTTTCATTCTATTCTGTGCCAACACGAGGTTATCCTTTAAGAGTTGGAGGACTTGTTGTTGATGTTCGATGTGATGTTCCACTGCCTGAACCTTAGAATTTTCTCTTAAATATGATGTGATGGATGGTGGTTGATACCCATAAAGTGCCATAAATGGGGTCATTTTTGTTGCTGTATGGAAGGAAGTGTTATACCACCATTCAGCCAGAGGCAACCATTTGACCCATTGTGTCTGTTTATCAGATACAAAGCAACGAAGATATCCTTCCAAACATTTGTTTACTATCTCAGTTTGCCCATCAGATTGAGGATGATAAGATGAGCTATGAGCTAACTGAGTACCAAGACAAGAAAATAATTCTGTCCAAAAATTTCCAGTGAAAATGGGATCTCTGTCACTTACAATAATCTTTGGGTTTCCATGTAGCTTTTGAATTGTTTCCATAAATGCAGTAGAAACTGTACTGGCTTTAAATGGATGTGATAATGCACAAAAGTGTGCATACTTGGTAAGTCTGTCAACTACCACCATGATGACACTCTTTCCCTCAGACTTGGGTAAACCTGTGATAAAATCCATTGAAACCTCCTCCCAACGTTGGCTTGGAATGGATAAAGGTTGTAATAGACTCGGTGTCTTAATTGTTTCAACTTTATTTTGTTGGCAAACCAAACATTCAGCCACAAACTTTTGAATATCTGATTTAAGGCCATCCCAAAAAAATTCCTTCTTAACCCTGTGGTAAGTTTTTAAAAATCCTGAGTGCCCTCCTAAGGGAGAAGTGTGCAATTCCATAAGAATCTTTTGTTTTAGCTGGGAATTCTTACAGAGGTATAAGCGATCTTTGTACCATAACGAATCATTTTTCCAGCTAAATGTATCAGACGTACTGGAATCTTGTTGTAACTTTCGAATAAGTGCCCACACTTCTTCGTCATTCTTCCATTCCTCCCTTGCTTCGTTTATCCAATCTGGTTGGATAATAGAAATGGCGCACAACAATGCTTCCACATCCTCATCCTTTCTTGAGAGTGCATCTGCCACCACATTTTGCTTCCCTTTTTTGTAGATGATTTCAAAGTCATAACCCAACATCTTTGTGACCCACTTTTGTTGCTCTTCAGAGGATAATCTTTGTTCTAAAAAGTATTTAAGGCTATCATGATCCGTTTTTACCTTGAAGTGTCTTCCCATTAGGTAGGGTCGCCATTTCTTAAGTGCATGGAGTATTGCCAACATTTCCTTCTCATAAATAGCTTTGCTTAAAAACTTTCCCTTGATTGGACGACTTTCAAAAGCAATGGGTCTTTCATCTTGCATTAGAAAAACACCAATTCCATTTCCTGAAGCATCACATTCCACAATAAAGGTTTTTGTGAAGTCCGGTGTAGCTAAGACCGGTGCTTGGCACATTGCCTCTTTAAGATGTTCAAAGGCCTTTGTTGCTTCTGGAGTCCATGAAAATGCATCTTTCTTCAATAATGTTGTTAGAGGTGCTGCTATTCTCCCATAATTCTTAACAAACTTGCGATAATACCCTGTCAACCCGAGAAATCCTCGCAGATGCTTTATGGATGTGGGGATTTTCCATTCCTTAATGGCTTTAATTTTGCTAGGGTCTACCTTAACTCCTTCATGAGATACAATATGACCCAAATATTCCACCTCCTGGACTCCAAAGAAACATTTGGATCTTTTTGCATATAATTGTTTCTCCTCCAATAGTTGTAGCACCTTGTCAACATGTTCAACATGATCCTTCCAAGACTTGCTGTAGATTAGTATATCATCAAAAAATACTAACACAAATTTTCTAAGGAATGGTTTGAAAATTGAATTCATCAAACCTTGAAATGTTGAAGGTGCATTGGTAAGGCCAAAAGGCATGACCAAAAATTCATAATGACCCTCATGAGTTCTAAATGCTGTTTTCGGAATGTCTTCAATCTTCATTCTGATTTGATGATATCCTGAACGAAGATCCAACTTGGTGAAGTAAATTGATCCATGCAATTCATCCAGTAATTCATCAATGACAGGAATGGGGAACTTATCTTTAATAGTGAGCTTGTTGAGCTCCCTATAATCTGGACACATGCGCCATGATCCATCCTTCTTGTGCACCAATACTACTGGAGCAGAGAAAGAACTTTGACTCGGTTGAATTATACCAGCCTCTAGCATTTCTGCAACCATACGTTCAATTTCACTCTTTTGGACATAGGGATATCTGTACGGCCTGATGTTTGGAGGAACACTTCCTGGAATCAGATGAATAGCATGATCATGATCACGCATAGGTGGGAGACCTTTGGGAGTCTCAAATACCTTGGAATGATTGTCCAGGACTTTTTGGAGATCTGGAGAAATAGATGATTCCGATGTGGAAACATCTAGCGAACATAATTGTGCAATTACACCTGTTTTCTCCTTTTTTAGAAGCTTTGTCATACCATTAGAGCTGATTATCTTTCTTGGTTTCCCTGCAATACCCCTTAATTCAACTTCCTTTCCTTCTGTAGAAAATTTGATGAAAAGTTCTTGAAAATTAAAAGCTATTGTACCCAAGGATTGTAGCCATTGGACTCCTAGTACAACATCAGCACCTCCCATTGGAATGGAAAGCATTGGGCTAGTCAATACATATTCTCCCATGGATAGCTTGATATTATGGCACTTTCCAGAGAAATTTATTGTTCCTCCATTTGCAATCATCACTTGACACTCTGGTGCTGGATATAGGAAGCAATTCAATTCTTTTGCTACCTTACAATGAATAAAATTGTGGGTGCTTCCTGAATCAATCAACACTATTACCTTTTTCTTCTTGATTTGTCCTTCTATCTTGATGGTTTGAGGAGTGGTAATTCCCGCCAATGCATTACAAGATATGGTTGGATTTATTTGTTCTTCATCTAGGCTTTGTTCCTGGAGTATATCCTCTTCTTTTGACCTTTCTTGCTCCTTTTCTTCTTCCTCTTCACAATCTATGTAGAATAATTTCTTCTCAGCACACTTATGACCTTTAGTGTATTTGCTATCACAACTGTAACAAAGCCCTTTTGCTCTTTTTTCTTCCAATTTTGTGGTGTCAACCTTATAGGTTGTGGAAGACTAGGGGCAACAACACTTTCGTCTTTATAGTTGTGAGTGGTATGCTTCCTGGTTGCCATAATTTTTCTTTCCATTTTTCTTGCTAACCTGAATGCCTTCTCTAATGAATCAGGTTCCCAAAGGCGAACATCATGTTGGATATTATCCTTTAAAGACCCTATGAACACATCAATCCTATGCTCCTCTGGAATATCTTTTACCCTTATGTTCAATTTTTGGAACTCCTCAATGTGCTCCATTATTGAACCCTTTTGTTTGAGACTTATCAATTGGCTAAAAAAAGTGTTGCTTTTTGTATCCTCATAATGTGCTATCAATTCTTCCATAAAAATTGCCCAAGTGATAAATGGTTTACGAGAGCAAAGCCATTGATACCATACAAACTGATTTGGTTCCAAATATAAAGTTGCCATACGTACCTTTTGTGTGTTTTGCACATTATTGAGATCGAAGAATTGCTCCATCTGTAATATCCATGTGGCAGGATCCTTGCCATCAAACTTCCTCATATCGATTTTTGGAATATGGTGAGTCTTCGATCCAACATTAGCGTCTATGGAATCATGATTAACATTTCTTTTGTTCTCATCATGAGTTTCCTTTAGTACCCTTTCACCCTTAGGGACCATTTCTTGTAGCAACTTATTCATATTTATCTTCAATTCGTCCATGTTTGTCTTCAAATCTATCTTCAAATCATCCATCTTAGCTTCCACGTCAATCATATTAGCTTCTACGCCTTTCTTTAAACATTCCATCTTAGCTTCTACACCTTTCTTTAAACCATCCATCTTAGCTTCTACATCTTTCTTTAAACCATCCATCTAGATTCTGTTCCTTTTTGTGCAAGGCACAGTTGTTGCACTTGGTCTTGTAATTTTGATATATCATGTTGCATTTCTTCCTCTTCTTCATGAGTCATGCTAGAGATTTCAGGTTCCTTACTATGTGTTTGCATTTTCTTTCCTCGTGGCATCAGTTACCAATAATAATTATCTACTATGCCCCTTTGAATTCCTTCAAAATAAATTTTCAAACCAAGCTTAAGCAAAAACTTAAGAAAATCAACACACCTTTTTTCACTTTGTAGGAGCTCTATATTGCCTCTGATGTACCTCTGTACTTTCCAATCATCTAGTTCTGAATTTGTGAGCTGTAGTAGCCCTCTGTGTCCTCTTTCCAATGCCACAAGTCTGACCCAAATTGGATTCTCCAAGGAAGAGTTATGTGAAATCTCCCACAGTGACTTACTTATAGACTAGTTCAGTAGAGCGAACTTGTACGACATGCCACGAGTTCCTGTTTCGACCTTTGGATCTGAAACATGCATACAAGAAACTACAGTCCGTCCTCTTTCTATACCTTCTTACGAAATTTCAATCTGATCCTCAGAGAGAAAGTTATGATGATTTTCCCCAGGTCACCTGTTTTGAATGTAATTCAGGAGTCTGCAAAAAGACCAACTTCCTTAGATCATATCTCCGCAAATATCGTGCGAAAAGCTCTGAAATTCGGACCCAAAGTTCAGCGTGATTTCTTCTCAAATGGGTTTTTTTGTGACTTCTGGAATGTCACAGAAAAAAAGTTATAGCGAAAATGCCACGATGACCTGTTTGGAGCAGCGAAACCCTAGAATCCAAAGCTCTGATACCAAATGTTATGAAACCAGCTCAAGAAAAGATAGAAAAGATAGATCAACGCCTTAGAATTCAGCCTCTTCGAGGGGGCAACCTCCTTTACATTACATAAATGAACAATTCTTGGATGATTCAAATGACAAAACCTCCTTTCTATATATAGGAGTCTAAGGAGTCACAATATAATCCAGCCGACCTAACAATAATAATATAAAGCCACGAAAATAACAATAGAGGGATTCTATGGGGCACAGTAATAAAAATATGGGGGCAATAGGGGCACAACAATATTAATAAGGGGTATAACTACAATAGTAATGGGGTAATCACTAGTATTATAGGGACCCAACAGAGGGAGAGGAGGAGAGATTCTTCGAGAAAGAGAGGGAGCTCAAGAGATGGAATTCTAGGAAAAGATAAGGAAGGAAAAATTTCAAGACATATAGAGAGAGAAAGGTGGAGAGAGAGAGAGGGAATGACAAGGGAGACATGGAGAGAGAGAGCGTATGTTTGGGCGTGATATAGAAAGAAAAAGAAGGAGAGATAGAGAGAAGGGGGAGAGAGAATGAGAGAGGGCAGGAGATAGTCAACGGAGTTGTAGAATGAAGCTTGATATATATATATATATATATATATATATATATATATATATAGAGAGAGAGAGAGAGAGAGAGAGAGATTATAATTCTATTTCATTGCTTGGATTAGACACATTCATTTCATTAAAGATGTTAATTTATAATTTTGTTTGATTAAGTTTGCATTAGATGCATTGATTTTAGTGTAGATGTTGATTTCTCATCCTATTTGATTGCTTTCATTAGATGCATTGATTTCAATGAAGATGTTGATTTATGATAAATGATGTAACTAGATATATGGTGTACATTAATTTCAAGGTAATTAGTTTAACATTGTGCATTGATTTCAGTGTAAGCAAAAAAAATTATTGGCGACATGCATTATGACTAAGCTTTTGTAGATAACCTCAAACAAAATAAAATCGAATAAAACTTGTATTTGTAACTTTTACATCTCCACATCTTTTAAAATTGAATATATAACTTGTTTCAATCATAATTGAGTTTTTAAAATTTGAATAAAGCATATTTCCATCATAAGGAATTGATTGAAATACTTGGATAACTACTTGTAAATTTAGGAAAGTTGATAGCATTATATGAAATTATAGAAATGTTGCCATATGTTATTTTTTGACCTATATATTAAATTTCAATACGATTGAATTATATCATGTTATGAATAAGCTCTTGTAGATAATATCAAAAAAACTAATGCCGAATAAAACATATTTGTTGTTTACATGACATCTTTTAATATCAAAATTGAATAAAAATTATTTCAATCCTATTTGTGTTTTTTAATTAAACCTTGAGATAAGAAATTGACGGAAATACTTTAAAAAGTTGTCCATGCACTCGTATATGGGTGGGTCACAAAGATTTTCATATATATATATATATATATATATATATATATATATATATATATATATATATATATATATATATATTACGGATGAGTTTATATTTCGAATAATTTATTTTTAAAATTGAATTGTAATAACATACATGTTTCTTGCACTGAAAGACACTTTCTACAAGTCAATATGAAGCATGATTTGAATTCTTTCCATGATCAATGTTAAATTGATACATGATGTATTTTAGTTCATTTTAAGTACCAAAGTGACTTGCATCATAACTTACACCTGTACTTATTTTCTTAGTCTATGAAATTGGAAAACAAAATTGAACATATATTTTACTAATAAAAGTTATAGTATATGGAAAAATATTAAATTAACGAAATAATTTTAACAAATCCATAAACTTAAAAAATTAACGAGCATCCATAAACAAGATTAATACAAATCCATAAACTGAAATAGTGAATACATGTATCAATAAACTATCCATTTGAAAATATATACAACAAATATCACATGAACATCCATAAAATGAAATGATAAGCATCCATAAACTAAAATAATGTCCATGATGTACATCCATACATTGTCCATGTTTCAAAATATACAAAGTCTGTATCACACATGTGAATATGCCTTATGAAATGAGCTTGAAAATATAAAAACTATGATACTCTAAGGACCACCAAAACTCCTATGTGAGTTCTACCACACAAATTAAGTGTCTATAAGCTGGTATTACAATATAACACATTCATATTAAAACTAATTAGATCATTATTTGTACAAAAAAAACAATATGGAAATAAATGATATTGAACCACATTTTTAATTACATATACATGAGTCTACTAACCTCAGTCGAGTCCAAATGAAAGTCAGATAGGATGGGGGTTTGATCATGAATTTGGGTTTGGTGCTCGCCTTCTTGTGGCTCGATAATTGGGGCCTATATCGATGTACCGACATCGTCAACACCTCTAAACCTAGCATCTAACTCATGTCTCCACATAACAGTGACATCAACAACACTCTTCATATGGGCCTGTGTACACAATTGTAAGGAAAAAATATAATTAGTCTACAAATTAATTAGCACATATGTGTAACTTAAAAAAAAAGAAAATGTTGAAATCTTAGGAATAAAAAAGTTTACCTCAATTGTTGGTCCATGTGGTTGTACATAGTGACTCTCATACACATTAGTAAACATATAAGGTGGAGGTGGTGGTGGAGGAGAATCCATGGAAACATGCTCTAGTTGAGGATGGCCTGGTTGATCAATTTCACCCTCTGATGACCTCATAAGCTCATCCATGAAGTTGGGATGTATCTACATGTTATCATGAACTTATTAATAGGAATATGCAATCTAATACGAACTAGAAATTTTAATATAAATAATTATGCATAATTTGACAAAAATAGTCAAAAGTATATATATATATATATATATATATATATATATATATATATATATATATATATATATCTGGTTTGTGCCATGCAGGGCATGCACTCTTTAAGTTTCACGACTGATGTCATGATACATACATGCAATGTCAAAAGTTTATGAAAGGGTATACTCGCGAGAACACATCATCATATAAGGACACCAGTGGGTCATGAGGCAATGGTGGTGGTCTCATAATATCTCCATCCAATGTGATAAATGCACTATCCAATGATGTCTACATGTTGTCTTCAGTAGTCTCCCATGTCTCACCACTGAGATGTGACAACTCCTCTAGCTCTATTGGTAATAAAAATCTTCAAGATGGTAGTGGTAAGAATCTCGAAGGGGATGGTACATGCCCAGGGTTCCTATAAGCCCCCTCGTGCTCATAGGTATGTCCCAAAATAGGTTTATAATAATGAGATTTAATGTAATTGTAAATGGCCTCATATGTAATATAAATCTGCATATAAATGCTTGGAAAAATGAATGGTGACCTAGTCATGGTGGGGGAACTAGCCCCAAGGTCTAATCAATCTATCATAAAAAAAGGGGATGCATTAAAATTTCCTAAAAAATTTCAATGGAATCATACATTTTATGCCTAGCAAGGAGATCTAGAGGGATGTTGAAAAACTCCACAAGAATGTCAATGTCCTTGGTGGCCTATTTCACCAACTCCCAAGAATCCGAGCCTCTAATATCATGCCTCCTGATCCTTTGTATGAACTCTAATATGTCGTTAGGTGGGCCTCACCTCCGATATGTATCGATAAACCTAATGATGTTATCCAACATCAAAGACAATACAAGATGAGTCAGTGAATTGACAGGGATCTTCATTATCTCTATTGTGATCGATGTATGACTGGTCATAACATCCTCCAATGTGATATGAGCTGTAGAGTCATGTTATGAAACCATCTTATAAAATAGAAGAAAATATAGATCAATGAATTTAAAATCAGCCTCTTCAAGGGGGCAAACTCCTTTACATTACATAAATGAACAATTCTTCGATGATAAAAATGAAAAGATCTCCTTTCTATATATAGGAGTCTAAGGGGTCACAATATAATCAGAGCCAACATAACAATCATAATGTAAGGGCACCACAATAACAATAAGGGTTACAATGACAATAATAATAATAGAATACACTAGTATTATGGGCACCTAACATGCCCCTCTCCTTTAAAAAGGTGTTTTTCTCAACACTTAAGTATTTCTCGATGCTTCTTTCCATGTGGAATATTCAATGGGTAAGTTCTTCCAATTGATGAGATACTTTGAAATTGATCGATTTCATAGCTGCCGAGTTCTTGTTTTTGTGACTACTTCAAGTTCCAATATTATTTTTCCTTCCTTGTCAAGTTCTGGAAATATTTTTTGAACTAGGAGCTTGTCACATATAACCTTATTTAAGCATGAAACATGGAAAACTCACTGCACTCGAGAAGCTGCATGAAGCTCCAATTTGTATCCCATAGTACCAATGTTTTGCAACACCTTGTATGGACCATAATACTTTGGTGATAATTTATTATCCTTCTTAGCTTGCTTGAGGGACATTTGTCTGTATGGTTGTAACCATAGAAATACCCATTCACGTACATCAAAACTTATTTTGTTGTGATGTTGATATGCCTGTTGTTTCATTCTATTCTACGCCAAAGTGAGGCTATCCTTTAAGAGTTGGAGAACTTGTTGTTGATGCTCGATGTGATCTTCCATTGTTTTAACCTTATAATTTTCTCTTAAATATGATGTGATGGATGGTGAATGATATCCATAAAGTGCCATAAATGGGGTCATTTTTGTTGCAGTATGGAAGGAAGTGTTATACCACCATTCAACCAGAAGCAACCATTTGACCCATTGTGTCTGTTTATCATATACCAAGCAACGAAGATATCCTTCCAAACATTTTTTCACTATCTCAGTTTTCCCATCAGATTGAGGATGACAAGATCAACTATGAGGTAACTTAGTAACCAGACAAGAAAATAAATTTGTCCAAAAATTTCTAGTGAAAATGGAATCTCTGTTGCTTACAATAATCTTTGGGTTTCCATGTAGCTTTTGAATTGTTTCCATAAATGTAGTAGAAATTGTATTGGCTTTAAATGGATGAGATAATGAACAAAAGTGTGCATAATTGGTAAGTCTATCAACTACCACCATCATGACACTCTTTCCTTCGAACTTGGGTAAACCTATGATAAAATCTATTGAAAAATCCTCCCAATGTTGACTTGGAATGGATAAAGGTTGTAATAGACATGGGGTCTTAATTGTTTCAACTTTATTTTTGTTGGAAAACCAAACATTCTACCACAAACCTTTGAATATCAGATTTAAGGCCATCCCAAAAGAATTCGTTCTTAACCCTGTGGTAATTTTTTTTAAATCCTAAGTGCCCTCCTAAGGGAGAGGTGTGCAATTCCATAAGAATCTTTTGTTTGAGTTGGGAATTCTTATAGTTGTATAAGCAATATTTGTACTATAACAAATCATTTTTCCATATAAATGTATTAGATGTACTGGGATCTTGTTGTAACTTTTGAATGAGTGCCCATACTTATTCGTTATTCTTCCATTCATCCCTTTCTTTATTTATCCAATCTGGTTGGATAATAGAAATGATGCAAAACAATGCTTCCACATCCTCATCCTTTATTGAGAGTGCATTTGCAACAACATTTTTCTTCCCTTTTTTGTAGATGATTTCAAAGTCATAACCCAAAATATTTGTGATCAATTTTCGTTGATCTTCTGAAGATAATATTTGTTCTAAAAAGTGTTTAAGACTATCATAATCCATTTTTACCTTGAAGTGTCTTCCCATTAGGTAAGGTCGTCATTTCTTAAGTGCATGTAGTATTGGAAACATTTCCTTCTCATAAATAGCTTTGTGTAAATACTTTCCTTTGATTGAATGACTTTTGAAAGAAATGGGTCTTTCTTCTTGCATTAAAACAACACCGATTCCATTTCCTGAGGCAACACATTCCACAATAAAGGTTTTTGTGAAGTCTGGCATAACTAAGACTGGTGCTTGGCACATTGCCTCTTTAAGATTTTCAAAGGCCTTCGTTGCTTCTGGACTCCAAGAAAATGCATCTTTCTTCAATAATGTTGTTAAAGGTGCTATTATTCTGCCATAATTCTTTACAAAGTTGCGATCATACCCTGTCAACCCAAGAAATCCTCACAGAGCTTTATGGATGTGGGGATTTTCCATTCCTTAATGGCCTTAATTTTGCTAGGGTCTACCTTAACACCTTCATGAGATACAATATGATCGAGATATTCCACCTCTTGTACTCCAAAGAAATATTTGGAGGTTTTTGCATATAATTGTTTCTCCTCCAATATTTTGAGCACCCTGTCAACATGTTGAACATGATCCTTACACGACTTGTTATATATTAGTATATCATCAAAAAATACTAACACAAATTTTCTAAGGGTGCGTTTGAAAATGGAATTCATCAAAATTTGAAATGTAGAAGGTGCATTATTAAGGCCAAAAGGCATGACCAAAAATTCATCATGACCCTCATGAGTTCTAAATGTTATTTTCAGAATGTCTTCAATCTTCATTCTGATTTGATGATATCCTAAATGAAGATCCAACTTGGTGAAGTAAATTGATCCATGAAATTGATCCAATAATTCATCAATGATAGGAATGGGAAATTTATATTTAATAGTGGTCTTGGTTAACTCCCTATAATCCATACACATGCACCATGATCCATCCTTCTTGTGCACCAATACTACTAGAGAAGAGAAAGAACTTTGATTAGGTTGAATTATACCAACCTCTAGCATTTCTGTAACCATATGTTCAATTTTACTCTTTTAGGCATAGGGATATTTGTAAGGCCCAATGTTTGGAGGAACACTTCATGGAATCAAATAAATAGCATGATCATAATCACGAATAGATGGGAGGCCTTTGGGAGTCTCCAATACCTTGGAATGATTGTCCAAGACATTTTGGAGATCTGGAGAAATAAACTATTTTCGCGTGGGAACCTCTAGCAAACATAATTGTGCAATTGCACCTCGTTGCTATTTATTTAGAAGCTTTGTGATGCTGTTAGAGATGATTATATTACTCGGTTTCCCTGCGACACCCATTAATTCAACTTCCTTTCCTTCCAAAAAAATTCAAGAAATGTTTTTGAAAATTAAAAGCTATGATACCCAAAGTTTATAGCCATTAGACTTCTGGTATAACATCAACACCACCCATTGGAATGGAAAGAATTGGACTATTAAATACATATTCTCCCATGGATAGCTTGATATTATGGCACCTTCTATTTGCAACCATCACTTGACACTCTAGTGCTGGATATATGAAGCAATTCAATTCCTTGGCTATCTTACAATGAATAAAATTATGGGTACCACCTGAATCAATCAACACTATTACCTTTTTCTTCTTGATATGTCCTTCTATCTTGAGAGTTTGAGGAGTGGTAATTCTGGCTAATGCATTACAAGATATGGTCAGATTCTTTTATTCTTTCTCTAGGGTTGTTCGTGGTGTATATCCTTTCCTTGTGACATTTGTTGTTCCTTTTCTTCCTCCTCTTCACAATATATGTAAAATAATTTCTTCTCAGCACACTTATGACCTTTAGTATATTTTCTATCACAATTGTAAGAAATCCCTTTTTATTTTTTTCTTCCAATTGTTGTGGTGTCAACCTTGTATGTTGTGGAAGGCTAGGGGTAACAAAACTTCCATATTTATAGTTGTGAGTGGTAGGCATCCTTGTTGCCATAATTTTGCTTTCAATTTTTCTTGCCAACCTGAATGTCTTTTCCAATGAATCAGGTTCCCAAAGGCGAACCTCATGTGGGATGTTATCCTTCAATGTCCCTATGAACACATCAATCCTATGCTCCTCTAGAATATCTTTTACCCTTATATTCAATTTTTGGAAGTTCTCAACGTGCTCCATCATTGAACCCTTTTGTTTGGGATTTATCAATTGGCTAAAAAAAGTGTTTCTTTTTGTATCCTCATAATTTTCTATCATTTCTTCCATAAAAATTTCCCAAGTGACAATTTGTTTACGATAGCAAAGCCATCGATACCATACAAACTGATTGGTTTCCAAATATAAAGTTGCAATGCATACCTTTTGCGTGTTTTGCACATTATGGAGATCAAAATATCGCTCCATTGTAGTATCCATGTTACGGGATCCTTGCCATCAAATTTCCTCATATCGATCTTTTGAAATTGGTGGGTCTTCAATCCAATGTTAGAGTCTATGAAATCATGATTACATTTCTTTTGTTCTCATCATGAGTTTTCTTTACTACCCTTTCACCATTAGTAAGAATTTCTTGTAGCAAATTTGTCAAATCTATCTTCAAATCTTCCATGTTGCCTTTAATTTTTGCTTCTATACCATCCATCTTAGCTTCCATGCCTTTCTTTAAACCATCCATCTTAGCTTCTGTTACTTTTTGTGAGAGTGAAATTTGTTGCACGTGGTCTCATAATTTTGATATATCATGTTGCATTTCTTCCTCTTCTTCATGATTCATGGTAGAGCTTTCAACTTGCTTACTAGGTGTTTCCATTTTCTTTCTTCGGGGCATCAATTAATGATAATTATG
Organism: Pinus tabuliformis; assembly: GCA_031772625.1. NCBI lineage: Eukaryota > Viridiplantae > Streptophyta > Pinopsida > Pinales > Pinaceae > Pinus > Pinus tabuliformis. The sequence goes on along the minus strand of CM062808.1, from coordinate 847,991,575 downwards.
CTTCACTATGTCCTTTAAATTCCTTCAAACTTATGAAAAATTTTAAAAAGGCTACACACCTTTTTTTGCTTTGTAGGAGCTCGATATTGAATATTTTGTATCTCTGTAATTTCGAATCCCCAAGGTCTAAAATTTCATCTTGTGGTATCCCTTTGAGTCCTTGTTGCAACCCTAAAAGTCCGATCAAGGTTGGATTCTCCAAGAAATCGTTATTCCAAATCTCCCACGATGACCGGATTATAGACTCGTTCAATAGAGCGAACTTGTATGAATTTCCACATGTCAATGTTTCGATCTTCGGACCTGGAAATAATAATAAAAAACTATAGTCTATCCTCTTTCGATACCTTTTTACAAAATTTCAATCTTATGCTCACAATTCGGGAGCCTACAAAAACCCTAACTTCCTTGGATCATATCTTCGACAATATAGCGAGACAAGATTTGAAATTTTTACTTGAGGTTCATCATGATTTCTACTGAAATGGGTTTTAACTTCAGCTTTAGAAACTTCACATAAAAAGTTATAGTGAAAATTCCATGATGCCCTGTTTGAAGCAGCGAAACACTAGAATCCAAAGCTCTGATACCAAAATCAATATCTTCAAAGGGGAAGCCTCCTTTACATTACACAAATGAACATTTCTTGGATGATATAAATGACAAGACCTCCTTTCTATATATAGGAGTTTAAGGGGTCACAATATAATCAGAGCCGACATAATAATAATAATGTAAGGGCACAACAATAACAATAATAACAAGGGAATACACTAGTATTATAGGGACCTAACACATCATGTCACGAAGGGATCGATGTTGCACTCTGATCCTCAGCTTTGGCTTGTGGAGGACCTGTAGATCATAAACATAATTTAACATATATATAATTAGCAAACTAGAATCATAATAACATATACATTAAATTCAAACACATCATTTGAAGAAAATTTAAAAATCAAAGACAATTTCAAAACATAAACACGGAGTTTAAAGAGGATTTAAAAATGCAAGAGGTGTACTTGAAATGGGAAAAGAAGGTCCACTGGATGTGGCATGGTCATAAACAGCAACAGAAAGACTGCCTCTGACACTTTGACTGGCGTCAGAGGCAAGATCTACGAGGGGAACATGAACTCTTAATGGGCTATGTGATCTATCATGAACCTGACCACGTATAATAGAACCTTTCACATTGCGATGACCTGCAATTGGTGCATGTATATGTGATGCCTCAATATATTACATATAATACATATAAAATATATAAACTAATCCAAGAAAAAAATGTTGATAAAAAAACCATTTCTAAACTCAAGAAAAATAATCTAATTTGAAGTCCTAAACATTAGAGTCCATTTTTTGATAATTTATCAACGAAAGTATATTGAGTTCTATGTAAACACAATTGAAATAAGTGATCAAATCTACTGTCACACGTTTTCTCATTTCTAAATAATACATTTTATTCATAGCGTATAAATATGTAAATATATATGTAAAAATTTGAAATAAACTTATTTACAAAACTAATAAAATTTCATGCCAACCAAATACTACAATAGACTTTAAGTTCTTAATGTTTGACTTTAAGACATGACATGTACTAGGTGCAAGCACATGAAGACAATGTTTCTTGTACAACACACTAAATAATGAAACAATGGTATAAATTAGAAAATAGTATAAACGCTTTTATTCACTAGGCCAAATGCACTTTTCATAATGGATTTAATGTATATATCAATGATGCATTGTTAAAACATGAACTTATATATATATATATATATATATATATATATAAAATTTTATGTTATATTAAATGTTAAATAACAAGTTAAGTTAAATAGTTATAGAACTTTGTTATGTTATGTTATATTAACATTTAACAAACACACACACATATGTTGCATTAAATAATTATATAACAATGTTGTGTTAATTAATTTTATGTTATGTTATAAACGATATATATATATATATATATATATATATATATATATATATATATATATATATATATATATATATATATATATATATATATATATATATAATATCTAGTTATGTGATATGTTATAACTTTATAATCTAATTAAATATACATAGTTATATTTAAATAATTATATAGCTACATAGTTATGAAATAATTATAGTTATGTTACATGCTATGTTATATGTGTGTATTATGTTAAGTAACTTTATGTTATACATGTTAAATAATTATATAGTTCTATGTTATAATTTAGTTAAATATATATAATTATATAGTAATTAGCTTATGAACTATAGTTATGGTTATGTTGTAACATGATATATATGTATGTGTGTGTGTGTGTGTGTTTTATATTTTATTATGTTACAACAATGTAAACTTTGAAAGGGGAACTATAAACTCAAAACAAGAATTCTAGCAAAAAAAAACCCAAAAAAACATGAAAAACAGTGCTAAAAACAAAAAGTGTGTATACTGAAACAATGGTTTTTTTTTAGGGTTAATTTTCAACATATTTAAAAAATGGCAGTAAAACCTTTTTTTTGTTCAAAAAAATGTTTTTGAAGGAAAAAAAAACACTAACGTTTTTGGTAGAATAACATTTTTCTTTCCCAGGTATAATTTAACATTTTTAGTAATGACGATAAAGATAAAATAATGGGATCCGAAACACATTAAAATTCCATTAGTTTTCATCCATGTTGTTAAATATATAATAACACGGCACTAAAGATCGCTAAAATTCTAATTGTTTTCAACCATAACATTTAAAATAAATAAATAAATAAATTGGAAAATTTTCAACCATAGAATTAAAAAACTCTAAGTTTTCAACACATTTAAACCATGACATTATGAACAAATTACATGACTAAATTAATCAAAATGTCAATACTTGTAGATTGAATGAAACATAAATTATCTCTTAGGTTATTGTTGCATTTTAGATATTCTAAAAATTAAAAATAATCATAATTAAAACATATAACCTAACAAACATAAAAATGACTCATAACTTCATTTAACACCATATGGAAATCAAATTTTTTATTTCAAGATACGATGCAAACATCAATTATATAAACTATCTTAGAAAATTATTCAAAATCACTCATATTTTCTTGCATGCCATCAGAATTCACATCTTCAGATGAATGATTGGATGTAGATGAATATGTTCCATATTTTTTTCGTTCATCAACTACTGCCCCATCTGAGTCCACGTGCTTGCCCACCATTTTAGGTTTCAAAATTCTTATGGATCTACGACTAGTTTCAACAGACTCTCATCTCAACACTGTTTCTTCTGGTAACAACCTCTTCAGAATCTCCATCGTCTTGAAGCGAAGAGTTCCACTCTTTGTTAAAATGAAGTCATAAACAATTATGCAAACATCCTCCAATTTTAAGAGGTCTATGCAGCGATGATTTATATTTGTACCCTTTCTTTTTCTCTTTCCACAATTTTTTTATCATCTACCATCTTTGGCTTGTACACATCATTGAATGTGTATGTATTTGTGGCATACCAACATACTTCAACGCCTGAAACATCTTCATTTTATGTGATTACTTTTATAACCTTAGCAACCTAGAAGGGATAGCCATTGGGATCTCCATCTTATAGCACTGCGATGATGCAACCCTCCTTAATATCCTGTACCGAACCCCTGTAAAGGTCTTCTATGGCTTCACGTTGTGCACGAGATCTTCTGGAACCAATATACATTTCTCTTTCCTCTACCTATGAAGAATTATTAATACCTTAAGATTGTTGTTGTTTAACAATGTTTCTTTCCTCATGTTCATTTGACACATTTTGTGGCCAAATAAATGGAGTTTTCAAAGGTATATCTTCATTTGTTGTTCTTGAAATGATATCACTTTGATTATTGAAAAAAGACTCCCACCAAACTAAATCAGCAATATCAAAGTATTCATATGTGTATCTAATACATTTTTTAATTTCTTCCAGGAAAGCAGAATAATTTATATCTCTTTTCTTCTTACATGTATTATTATGAAATTCAACAACTGATTGTAATAACAATATATTGGATGCAAATATTGGATGATCTAGAATGAACTTCAAAATGAAAAACCTAATGATGGCGCCCATTCTACAGTAGCTGAATACTTCTTGCCCCATATTAATGTTTTCCCATCAATTTGTTTTATACGAAATTGATCTTGGAAGTTAATGTCATTAAGTTGTTCAATGAATTTATCCTCACCATGCAATCACAGAATAAACCTTCGCATGTCAATAGTTTCTTCCAACACATCAAAAATAGGCTTTGGCATGTATGATTTCTTAATACATTCAATTAATGATGGAAAGCTCCCAACATCCTTCCTCCTCAATGTGACTGAAAAACAACTGAACATCTAATCAATATGGTCACAAGTATGCCCAACAAGAATGAAACCAACCTTTACCTTATGAAAAATTCTCAATTTAACAAGCATGTTTAGATATCCAAAAACAATCTGATTTTTGTTTTCACGACAAGTGTTGTCCAATTGTAGATACAAAACTTCAAGAAGATTAACAGACCAATGAGAGAGCACATCATGAATTATGGTTATTGTCAGATGTGCATCATTATGAATATTTGGAGCTGTGAAGTATACCCTTGGCAACATTTTTCCATTGAAGCCCATACAACCGACCAAGTGATACTGAATAAAATTTTCCTCATGTAAATTTTTGGGTGTGCGAACAAATGTGTAGAAGTGTTTTCTTCTAGTCCATACCATTAATTGTCAAACCCAAATATTTATTTGGATTATCATAACACTTATTTCGATTCTTGTACGACTTTTTCATTTCACTTGTTTGTTGTTCACGATGCTCTTGAAGTGTTTTGACAATGGAATCTACACAACATAAAAGAAAGTCATTAATAAATACGTTTTCATAGTTGATGACTATTGCATTTTAAAAATGAAAGTTAAGAATTCTTACCTCTTTTTTCCCCTTCACATTTATCCCTTTTTGATTTAAGAGAAACACATGTACTGTAAATCCCCATCCTTGTCTTCTTAGGAATATGGACATTGTTGAATTCTTTCTTCCATATCTTCACAAAATATTGATATGTAATAAATTGACCATTTCCTTCAGCACCTTTTGCATATTATTTGTATAAGTTGTAGATTTATCGTCTTGAGAAATTATATGGAATATGTATTGTCTCTCTATTTGGCATACACTCTCCATGGTTTGAAAAGAGGTCATTCATCCATGATATTGCAGTATTTGATAATGGCCCAAATTGTCGTTTATGATGTACTTCTGAATAAAATGTGGGATCCTTTTCCAAATTTTCTTGGATTCTTGACAGATGAAAATTACCCATTGAATGAAACATTTCGAAATCTTTTCTATAGATAAATAAAGACCCAATATGATAATCATAACTTGATAATGTAGATTGCATGCATCCCACTAAATATGAATTTTGCATGCTTTTATTCATTGACAAATATCTCTTCCTTTTCTCCAATGCGAACTTGAAATCCATATGTTTCAAGAAATATTTTTGACAACATTCACTTGAAATGAGAGAATTGATAGAACTTATTCTCATGAGATATTCTGCTATACCCCTTGTATAACTAGAACATCTTGGATTGATATGAAAATCTCCGCTCCTACTCCTCGATACAATATTTTCTTACAACATCTCCATCATTGTATCATCATCTGTATAAGCATTTTCATCATGATTATGAGGAATGTTATCCTCATTATGATCATCTATGATTTTGAAATACCAACTTGGAGGATATTCTTCATATTTCCTTTCTTTAGTTCTACCCTCATAGTCCTTAGAATTAGGACTAAATGGAAAATTTGACTTGATGTTTATTGGATATTCTTCATCATGATCATTGTCAGTGTTGCTCTCATAGTCCAAAGGATTAGGATTATGTGGAAAATGTGACTCTTTACTTACTTGAAATTCTTCATCCTGCCCTTCGTCATTGTTGCTCTCATAGTCCTTAGGATTAGGACTAACTGCTTCATCCTTCCCTTTGTCACTGCTTATCTCATAGTCCTTAGGCTTAGAACTAAGTGCTTCATCCAACCCTTCGTCACTACTGCTCTCATAGTCCTTAGGATTAGGACTAGGTGGAAAATGTGACTCTCTATTTACTGGAAATTCATCATACTTCCTTCGTCACTATTGCTCTCATAGTCCTTAGGACTAGGATTAGGTGGAAAATGTGACTATCGATTTATTGGAAATTCTTCATCCTGGCCTTCATCATTGCTGCTCTCATAGTCCATAGGATTAAAACTAAGTGGAAACGGTGACTCTCAATTTATTGAAAATTATTCATCCCGACCTTCATCACTACTACTTTCATAGTCCATAGGATTAGGACTAAGTGGATACTATGACTCTCTACTCATTTGAAATTCTTCACCATGCTCTTCATCAATGCTGCTCTCGTAGTCCATAAGATTAGGACTAAGTGGAAACCGCAACTCTATATTTATTTGAAATTCTTCATCACTACTGCTCTCATAGTCCATGGATTAGGACTAAGTGGTCACCGTGACTCTCTATTTATTTGAAATTATTCATCATGCTCTTCATAACTGTTTCTCTCATAGTCCATAGGATTAGGACTAAGTGGACACTGTGACTCTCTATTCATTTGAAAATATTCATCATACTCTTCATCACTACTACTCTCATAGTTCAAAATTGGGTCTCCACTCCCACGGGTCCAACGAGCCTCCAACTCCACGGGTCTAATGTGCCTCCACCCCCACGGGCTTATTGGGACATGGGGGTGGTGTGGGGGGGGATTGTACGCAACCCTTCCCACCCCACCCCCGTGACCCAACCAACCCATGAGGGTGGCAGGCCATTTTGATTTTTATTTTTTTAAAGGTTATATTTTAAAAATTATTTATGATTTATGATTATTTATCATTTTATATTTTATTTCATTTTGTTTGTTTAATTAAGCTATTGTTTTTTTTGTAATTTACTGATTTATATATGTGTATATTTTTTTCAAGAAAATGACATCAAGGAAGTGAATCTTTCTGGACCAAAGACTGCTAAAATTAAAGGTGGATCCTCAAACAACACTGATGAGTGAACCAAACCTGAGCTAATAACTACAAATCTTTCAAGTGCCTCAAATGATAAGAAGATGATTTCTTACTAGAAGAAATCACAAGAAGTGAAGCATATAGAAAATGTATGGTATGTGAAAGATAGATAAGGTGAACAACATATGAAGATATATCTATATGTTGATATCCTTAACGATAGTGGACTTTATGAGGTGCTGAGAAAAGTACTAGACATTTGTTTGATACTAGACATTGAAGTTGTTTATGTACTTACACAACCGCTCAAGTCACATGACAAGATTAAATATCAGTTATCACTGTCAATATATGACATGAAAGAGGAATATACAAAGATGTATAAACAAATCATAAATGAGATTACACAAGATATTCAGAAGTATTGATAACATTTTCCAGTTGGCATTTAGAACTAGAGAGATATGGGAATTGATTAATGATATTTTTAGCATGTGGGAGAACATTCGCATTAAAAACCAAAAGGTCAAAAAGTCTAAACAATTGATATGTAGCAACAATAAATCAGGTCCTGAAATGAAGTAGCTTCCAGAAGATATGACTATCACACATCGGAGAACATTGCAATGAGTGAAGGATGAAAAACTTGTCAAAGCAATATTATCTTGCGTGAAGTCAGAGGAATTATCATTGGACAAAATGTGTGAGTAATTTTAAAAGCAAGTTTATTGAATTATTTTTACTTATTTCTAGATTATAATTTTGTTTTAAATATAATATATTGTTCTTGGTAGTATTTGTTATACATATCAGTATATTAACTTTTTTTACTTTATCTACTCAGTCAAAAATTTACATGAAAATACAAGAACAAATGGTTAAAATTTTGAACGAATATAGTTGAGATGATGTTGTACCCAACTACCCAGATTCAAGTTCTACATCAACACTAAAAGATTTTTATCTTGTATTTGAAAATGTATGTTGGTTTACACATTCATTTTCATTCATCTGTATATTATTTTTATTTGATAATTTATACATATATTTGTTTATTTTATTAAAGATGACGAAGGATGAAAATGGAGCACCAGATAGTTTTAGAAGCTTTATTGAAAAAATTAAGATTGAAAGACTGAGAAAGCAATGTCTTAGGAATGTTGAACTTGATACAACTCTTACTCATTTCATTTGGAATGGGCTTGACACTATTCAATATCAAGTAATACAAGGTGACTGTGAAGACATTGCTAAACTCGTACCTAAAAGGGATTATTCCCTAGCTATTGGAGATATTCCTCATGGTTTCAATATCCCAAAAATTGACTATGAAAGTGACCTTTATAGTTATCAAGCTTTTAGTAAAGTGGTTGGGGGATTTGTAGAAGTCACATCATCACCATTATGGATATTTGTGACATTTCATTTAGACACACAATTGGCAATGTTATTGACAAGCTTCAAGGGGAAAACAAATCAAGGATGTAGTTGACATGGTAAGGCGTTGAAATTCTATGTTTGATTAATGTTAAAAAATTCATGTATGTACAAGTTAATTGAACTTTTACTATTTCATGTTACAGAAAAAAGTCAAGTCTTCTTAACCGTGAATATCAATCAATTATAAATGATGATGAGTTCATCCATATTGGTAGTTGGCCAAAATATGATAGTTATAAGTCTATGCTTCTTAATCAAGTAGATGGAAAGAGTCATAGCCAAGTATTGGTTTATGATGTTGTTATGAAAAAATTAACATATGAAGATAAAAAAGAAAAACGAGAGATAGTTAACATTTATAAAAAACCACAGTCATTGATTAACTATCTTATAGACTTATGTTCAAATGAAGGATATTGGGTTTTGGATTTATTCTCAGGCTCAGGTAATTTTTATTATGTAGAATTGAATTTCAATATCTTCTTTCTGTATTTATATGTCATTATACTAATTTACCTCATTATTTATTTTTTGCTTGATAATTAGGTACAACACTAGCATGTTGCCTACAAAAAGGAAGAAATTGCATTGCCATTGAAAAACACCCAGTATAATGAAAATTTATTCAGCAAAGAATTAATTCTTTTCAATTTCTTCCAGATGCAATGCAAGAATTTGGGTTGAGGAAAGGGGATTTTAATGACTCACATGTGGAAAAAAAAAGGCAAAGAAACCTCAACCACCATTAAATGGAATTATTGGAAAGGCATACATTGGGAGATTCACAGACATCAAAGATCCATCAGAAGAGAAAAATAAACAAAATGAAGTAGAAAATATTGTGGAAGAAGACAATGATAAAATTCTAGAGGATAAAGAGTATGGATTACGTGATATTGTTGATTAAATTTAAGTTATGCTTGGAAATCAAGCTCATTTTTTGTAACTATTAATTAGTTATACTTGTAATGTTTTGACTTTGACATTTATGAGAACAATACGTATTTAGTTAGTGTTGTTATATGTTCAATATTTGTATTATGTGATTTTCACTATAATTTTTATGTGATTCCTTATCTTTTGAAAACAAATGTGATTATTATTATTATTTTACATGAAATTCATTAAAAAAACTATTATTTAACCATTCTTTTCCTATAAAAATTGTGATTTTGACATGCCATTTCTAGCAAAAAATTATCAAAATGTGTAATCTTTTAGTTGTGTTTATGTTCAAAATGTTTATTTTTATGTCAATTATTAAAAAGTATTATTTTTTAGAGACAATTATTTGATGTGCATTGAAAAATTAATTAACGAGATATAAATATGTAGAATATTGAAACTTTAAAATATCAACCTTCTTCTTTAACTATGCAAAAAAAATATACATCACTAAAAAAAAACAAGAAAATATGAAGAAGAAGACCACTTCCAAAATTGTTAAATTTAGAAAATAATTATTCACATCTAATACATTAGAAAATTTAAAGTCAAAAAATAAGCCTTCTAAAAAATGGCCTCATGCAAAATGAACACTTTTTAAAATTAACATGAAAATCATTAACGTTCTAAAAACTAATGTACCTAAAAAAATTTAGAGTGTCAAAAGCTATGCTAAAAAAAATATACTACATCACCAATTTTCAAAATCAGTTTATTTTTTTGCTACTTCAACGAAACGGGTAATCGTATCAGTTCTCATTTCAAATTTTGCAATGTTTTATATATAAAACTATAATATATAGCTATGTGATATTATAGTTAAATAATAGTTACATGTTATGTTATGTTATATATATTTCAGGTTAAATGTTATAATTATATATAGTTAAATATTATATATAACTAAGTTAAATGTTTTGTTATATATATATATATATATATATATATATATATATATATATATATATCAATTTTTTTTTTAGATTTTTAACTTTAAAGATTAATATTTTATTTTTTAGACTAGAATCATATTATATTTATTATTAAAAAACATATTTAAAATATAAATTAATTTAAATTTAAAACAATAAAATAAAATACAATTTCTTATTTTATAAAAAGAGATTCACTATGAGCAACCATATTCATCATGTCAATCTGAAGCTAGCTTCTAATTTACTTATTTATTGGTTATAGTTTCGTTGTATTTTGTTTTGGAGAATTTTTAGTATATTTTTGGTCATTTTTTTTTTGTTATTTAAAATGCATTTTAAAATAAAAACTTTAAACCTAAAGTAATTAGAAAAAAAAAAAACTTTTTTACCGTTCAAACTCAGAAAATATGCATTTAATAAACAAAACATTGCAAGTGAGAAACAAATCTTAAACATAAATTATAGTTTTTTTTGGTGGTTTTAAAGAGTTTTCTAGGTTGTTTTGAAAAGTTTTTTCAATGGTTTTCTAGGTTGGTTTTGTGGTTTTCTAAGTTGTTTTTAAAAGTTTTTTTTATGGTTTTTTTCAGTTGGTTTCGTGATTTTCTAAGTTTTTTTGAAGCGATTTTTTGTGGTTTTTGTATGGTTATTGTTGTCGTTTTTTTTTTGTTACATTTTGCAAAAAAAAATTAAATAAGAAAGACAAAGGATAGAATACCTACCTTCGTTTGAGCCTCTTAGACATTGGCAACGTGGTTGGTGATATTGATTTGAATGCTCCATTGCTTGATTGAGCTCCAATAATCTCAGTCGAACTGTTGTCACACTCTTGATCAAGCTCCCGTGGTCTGTGCAAATGGCACGCGCAGACCACGAAGCGGTATATTTAAAGAAAAAAGGGCTTGATCGAGCGTTATAGCTCGATTAAGGGTTAGTTTTTAACCCTCGATCAAGATACCCTTTTAGCGCCCAAGGAGCTCGATCGAGTGCTTAAAAAAGGCTCGATTGAGCACTTAAATGGCTTGATCGAGCCATTATTTTTTCCACCCAAACGCTCCCTCTTTCACTAAAAAGTGTAACCTAACTGTATGCTTTCACCCATGAATGGTAGACACAATTTTTTTTTCAATTAAGTAAAAAACACTGGATTATATTAAGCAAAATACCATTACATATAACTAGACATGTATCCAAAATTATGATGAAAAGGAAACATTGCACGAAATGTAGCGACCTCCTACCTTATGCTTACATGATTACAAACTATTGACCCTCATATTTACTGAGATAAAGGGGGAAAAATTGTGCCAAAAATTGCCAAAAATACAGGATATAGTCTACATGAGATAATAAAAAAATCCAGAGAGTATGTTCCAAGTTCCGGATTACTCGATATTAACAACCCCATAGTCAGTGACCACATTGTCCTCTTTCCATTGGAAGTGGATAATGCCAGGGGAAACATTCAAACCTTTCTTCGATAAGGAGTCAACGGGCTCATTCCATCATTTGATGATATGTGAGAATGTGATTTCCCTTAATGACTTAGACATAATAGAGATGCGCTCCATCCAATTGGACAAAGATTTATTGGAAAGAATAACATGACCATTAACCATCTCTATAATGACTTTAGAATCCCCATATATGACAATACAATGGATATGGATATGTTGTGAAAACTATAATAGGCCCTAAAGTGCCAGTAGTTCAGCATGAGTATTAGAACTAGAACCATCGCTCCATTGTAGTAGGAAAGTGGTACGAGAACTGATATAAATCACAACCATGCATCCATATTTTCTAACTTGGGTAACCCTGTCGAAAAAACCTCCAGGATAAGGAAATTGAAAAGTTGTTTCAGAGTGTCTAGATGAAGATGAAGCAGGAGCTCACTTGCACAAAGATTCTAGCCAAACAATGATGTGAGAACAAAATCTATATAAGAGTGTCTCAGAATTGTCAAAAATCAAACGATTATGTGATTTCCAAATCTCCCAACAAGTAAAGAAAGGAAGAGTTTTGGTCTTCCATTTTCGGGTAGCCCATCGAGGAAAACATGAGATCACTAATGGTGGCATAGGGACAAACAAATGTGCTATAAGAAAAATCCAGACAACCTTAGAGAAAGGACATAGAAGGATAAATGAATAACACTTTTAGGACCATTTTTATAGGGTGAAAACCATCCCGGACTGATGAAACCACGTTTGGAGAGATTATCCCATGTGAGTATGAAATTGTGTCACGAAATCCATCTAAAAGATAATATCTTGAGAGGTACCTGCCAATGCCAGAAAGAAAAGAACCAAAAACTACCAAGACATGGATCTCATATTCTAGAAAATTGTCTATAAGCATCTACTACTATAACAATCCCTTCTCGTAGTAGACCACCCTGAATTATAGAGTCCTCACTCGATTTCCTCCATAGTCTGACCATATGAAGTTGCAGTACATATGCATTCCAATTTACCTCTTCCTCCCCAGTAAGACTAAGAGAAACGACCTCTTTCCAAATAGGCTAGATGGATGTGTCAGATCTGAACCAACAAACTTGGTCCAGGTAAAAATAACCTTTGGAGTGTAACCGAGATAAAGTGCATCCCAGTAATGAAAAATTATCTACTCCACGTATGTCATCAACACTAAACAAAATCTTGTTTCCACAGCCAAAAGACCATTTCAGGTTTGATAGGAAAATTGTACTTACTTTGTAGAAACTGAGCCAGATGTATGATCCTGTATTAGCATCGAGTGCACCCGACCTGAAGCATTCCATGATACCTCTCTACTTGAAGTATTTGTCTCGCATTTCATAAAAATCACTCCATAGACTCTTCATAAGTAGTACACAACCAAATAACCTAATTTCTATAATTCCCTAGCCTCCAATATCCTTACTACTGGTTAGTGTATTGAATCTTACCAAGTCGAATTTTGTACCTCTCTCAGCACTAGACCATAGAAAACGAGCCATAATTTCCATGATTTCTTATGAAATCTTCATCAGAATATGAAAAATGTGCATTTAGTATGCAACCAATTGTTGCAATATTAATTGGATAAGAGTAATTCTGCCCCGTAGAGAGAGCCATTGATGTGCCCAATTTGTGAGTCTCCTTTGGAATTTCTCCAAAAGCCAGGTCTAATTGGCATATTTGTAACTGCAAGGTTTTAACTTAAATCCTAGATATGTGAAGCCAATATTCACATGATAAATAGAAACCTCGAAAAGATCTACAATGTTTTGAACAATTTAAAATTCACCCTCTGAATGGATAATGATTGATTTGGATCCATTGATATATAATCTCGAAGCCACACCAAATATAGAGAAAATGTGATATAGGAAATCTCACTATTATCAAATTGGATAAAAGTTAGTATATCATCCACAAAGAAATAATGTGAAGTGGAAACCGCACAAGAGACCCGTAATCCTTGGAAGTTACCAATATCCCGAGCCTGACTGATCTTCCTACTCAAGCACTCCATAACCAGAATAAATAGTAAAGGAGACAGTGAGCACCCTTGTCGCAAACCCCTCTATGCCCTAATAAAATCTGAGGGGATACCATTAATCAAAATCACATAATTTATCGATTGCACACATGCCATGATATAGTTGACATTCTCCCTAGAAAAACCAGTCTTGACAAGGTTCATTCGAAGGAATGACCAATCTACAGAGTCATATGATTTATGAAGGTCAAGTTTCATAACCAAAGCCCTCATTTTCTAGGATTTTATAGTGTAAACATTCTTGTGAAATGGTAATAATGTCATGGATTTGATGCTTGGGAAGGAACCTAAACTTTTCAAGTGAAATGTGGGAAGACAAGACATGATGAATCTGATGTGAAATGATATTAGAGATGAGCCTATAGGTGATGTTGTAGAGTGAAATGGCCCGAAAGTGTATGAAATAAGCGAGCAAAGTTGATTTAGGAATAAGGGCTATGAAGCAGGAGTTGATGGCACCAAAAACCTTCCCCGTTAATCGAGACTCCTCAAACATGTTCAGAAGCTCATAACTCATGACATCAAGAAAGTGTATAAATAATTCCACCATCCACCCATCTAGGCCAGGACATTTATCCTTATAGAAGGATTTTAGTACAACTAAGATCTCATCAGTAGTGACCGGTGAGGAGATCTCCATATTCAAATATGGAGTGAGCATGAAAGTGAGAGACACAATACCCCACATTAGATATGTCGCATCTACATTAGACCTCTTGGAAAATTTACGCTCAAAATAAATCACAACCTCCCTTTGTATATCCTGTGCGTTGAAAACTATCCCTCTAGAGGCTGAGGGAATCTCCCATATAGAATTTCCATTCCTTATCTACTTTGAAAAGTGGTGGAATAAACAAGTATTATGGTCCCCTGCTTACATCCATATGGCTCGGCTATTTAACCTCCAGATGACCTACTATATGTTAAGGATGTATCTCTTACTCTCTTACAAGTCATATATCTTCTCCAGAAGAGGTGCCTCAAGATTGCTCGGATTCAGAGAAATGAAGATGGAATCCAACTTCCCTTAGATCTCTGACAAAGTTGCATTTATCTGAGCCTTATTATTGTGTTCCCAATCCCAAACTGACTCTCTGAGTCTGTTAGTGTCAGTCTTTCCAGCCTTCCTCCCGTGATCAAATATGCTCTTACAAAGTGGTCTCAGAGTTTCCAAGTCAAATTTTGTCATTTCAAAGAGTTTTCAAACAAAATTTGGTCACTAGGCATTAGGTCTAGGGTTTGCTTTCACACTTTTCAAAGTTGTCCAAATGTCAGTCCATGTCCTCATTCAGCTGAGCCTATCATCATTCAGAGGGTTTTCATTATCATGTCAGTGTCTAATGAGTCATTTTACATCTTGTTCATGCTTCAGTTGTGCCTAGGCAGGGTCATTTCCCTCTCCTAGGGTTTTGAAGGAAATTTCTCTTGGGCAGTCAAATCATTAGAAAACCTTGTTTCCTGATGTTCATACACCTTCCCCTATCCTTAATGTACCTTATCAAGCACTTCCCAACACTCAGATCCCCCAAATTCCTCATTTTTCCACAAACCCTAGTTTCTAGCTACAACTTGGCAATTTTCTAGGTTGGGCCTGTGTTTTTCCCTTTTGGACCCCTTCCCCTCACTCAATCACTGAGATTCCACTTTCCCCTGCTTCCTAACATCCCTCCCCACTCCCACAAATTTCCCCAAGAATTTAGAAGCCCCCTATCGCCTTCATCTCGCTCCATTTCGAAAAAATTCCTTGCTTCACACATCGGGACAAGTCGCACTCAAATGATGTTCCAGAGCAATCAAAGATGAATTTTGGGAAACTAAGAGAGGTTTTTGTCCAGAACATGCCAAAGACGAAAAACCTCCTTCAAGTTTTGCACAGGTGTCATTTTTTGAGAGAAATATCAAGAATATCATTGCCTCAGGAGAATCAAAGACACCTCTGAAGTGACCTTGGGAAAATCACGTTTTATGCTAGATTGGTTGGCCAAATGATTTTATTGATGGGTAAAATGATAACTAGACAAAAATAGCTTTCCAATGAGCTATCGTGAGCTCAATTTAGGGTTGAGGAAGGCATTCCAAAGTTGACTGCAACAACACTCTTTCTTCAGGCAGCCTCATTTGGCACTTTTTGACCAGTCTTGGGTGATTTGAGCTTTGACAGGTCACACCAACTCCAAATTAAAAAAATCCACTTGGGTTGAAAAGTAGACTCAAAGACCTTTCCAGCTAGCCCTCTTACGCCTGATTCTGACACCGGGAAGGCCTCCAAAAGCCTCCTGAAAGGTGCGCGACCCGTTGAGCCAGAGGTGTGTGACCCGTTGGGCAAGGTGCGCGACCCGTTGGGCAAGGTGCACGACCCGTTGAGCTGTCTTGCTGCAAACTTCAAAAAATTGCCCAATCTTCCTCCAAATCATCAAATTTGTTCAAGATAGGCTCTTTACACATTGTTTTGGAGGTTGGTGATGGATGTAAGCCCTCATGCTATGATTTTAACCTCAAATCATGCAAATGAAAAGACTTATATGGCTGCTTGTTAATGTTTGTAAAATGCTAGGGTTTTGTGACTTTTTCAACTGATTTTGTCCCATTTGGTCCCTTCCCTCTTTTCCCCTTTCATTCACAGTCATGCTTTCATCTCTGTCCCATATTATTTGTACATAAAATGTAGACTTTTTCCCCCATCCTTAAACTACAAACCCTACCCCTCTCACAAGCACACAAAACCCTAATTCCCTCTACCATACACATGCAAAAATAGAACAAAAAGAAAATATGCATTTGCAAATAAAGAAAAGAGTCATGTGAAGATAAATGTTGCTGTATATCTAGAGTCATGTACATAACACCTACATGCCCTTGGCATCCCCTTGTACATGAAAACCTTCCCTCTATGTTAAAACAATGTACATGTACTCCTTATCAAAAAATTTGACTTATGATACACATGAACTCCTATAAGTAAACTTGGTGTCTGGTGTCCCTATGTCCCTATTGATACATGTATGCCCCTTTCATGTTCACTATCATACATGTTTTTGTCCCATATGAGATGTTCTTTG
Organism: Pinus tabuliformis; assembly: GCA_031772625.1. Lineage (NCBI taxonomy): Eukaryota > Viridiplantae > Streptophyta > Pinopsida > Pinales > Pinaceae > Pinus > Pinus tabuliformis. Next base: position 847,974,601 of record CM062808.1, on the reverse strand, counting down.
CAAATGATTTCCCAGTGTTAAAATGTGTTCCTATATGCATGACAATTTGTAAAGTTTCCCTTGAAAATTCCCTGTTATTTTCATATATTCCCATTCCTTGTTAAGAAGTTCCCTCCCCTAACATTCCCCTCATGTTTTTCCCCTTGAAACAACATAGAGTTCAGTACTTTTGCAGGCAGAGGCAGCAGTTCAATTTGTCCACTTTGCTCCTAAACCATGTCAGAAACCGAAACTTATGAGCAAAGTGATGACCATTCGTCATCTACAGAGGTTGAGGTACAGAGGAGGCCTCATAAGTGTGGAAAGGACGGTCATCATAGGTTATTGGGCGAGGATGCATGTTTGCAAGGCAAAAATGAAAATGTTCCAAAGGAGGTTATCCAAGGCTCTTAGGCGGAAGAAGAAGACCAACCCGCTCCGTATCTTGGCTGAGGCATCCCTCAAGGATCATGACACTCACTAGCCTATTTACAGCACCAAGCACAAAAAAAATTGGAAGTTTTGGCTCATTTTTGGCATTTTTGGGCAATTTACAGGTTTTGGCTTCTCAACGGGTCTCACCCCCGGTGAGACCCTTTGTCATCGTAGCTCCGTTTTGCAAAAACTCAGAATTTTTGGATTTTTCATGCAAATTTACATATGCCCATGCATTACCTTGAGTTTTCATGGAGTTTTGGGCCTCCAAAAGGTCAAAATACAGCCAAATTTTGACTTTCTGCCCCTTTTTTGAGCTGCAGAAGTAGTCTTGGGAGAATTGCCTTTTTACTAGGCCAATGACCTCCAAATCCAAAAATTTCAGTTGGTTTGGCAAGTAGACTCAGAGACCTTTCCAACGAGCTATCCTGCACCTCATTCTGACACCGGGAAGGCCTCCAAACAGGGATCCAAATGCGCAACCCGTTGAGGAGGATGTGCGTGACCCGTTGAGGAATTTGTGCCAGATTTGACCAGTTCAGCCCAGAATTTGCAGTTTAGCTCCAGTTTGACTTGCTGAGGTCGATCGTGGTCTTTTTGACTCTACTTGTGGCACTTTTTGGATACTTTTACTCTTGTTTTACTCTTCTATAAGTTTCTCTCATGTAAAAGGGTAAAATTGACTGTATGAACTGGTTTCCAAGTTTTTAGAGGCAAGTTGTTTTGGCTGCCTATTTTGTAGTGCTTAGTTTAGAAGTGGTTCAAATAGCTCCTAGAAGGATGAGCTCGAACCCTAGAGGCAAGGGAAGAGGTTGGCTTGCCTATATTATGTATTTTCTTAATCATTTTCAGAGGTTGGAAGGTTGGACTCTTGAGGGAGAAGCTATCACTGTATTATTCACTTGTATCTCTGCAATTTTTGGCTAAGGAAGACCAGGGTTTTGTAGTCATCTTTGGGATTCTTGTGGACTTATTGTGTTGATGGTGTGTCTCTTCATGTTATTGTAAGCTTTTTTATGTGATTCATTTCCTTTCTATACTGCTGCATATTAAACAAATGAAGTGATAAAGTTAGAATTCATGCTTGCCATGCTCTGCTTTCAAATTTGTTTAATTTCTATGTTTTCTACTGTCTAAAGAGAATTCAAATCCATTTTTTGCTCTCTTTAGCCTTCTTATCTCTCTTCCTGATCATCCACTTCAGCTAAAGACATCTACACAAGCTCCTACCTTGCCTCAAAGACCCCCTTGCAGAAACTGTGTCAAATCCCTGCACCCGAAATTGCGGCTCCTCAATTTGCCACCAAAAACCCCAAAAACCCCTAAATCAACCTTTTAATTAGTTTACTAGCCTAATATCAATGTTACCTTTGATTGGTCATCTCATCTCATTGAAGATTTGCCGCGATTGACCGGAGAGAGCCTTCTCCTGCCCCGTAGGGCTAGCTACGAGGCTGAATGGTTTGATGTAGCTTTGAGATTTGCCTTTCTCAGCCTGAGGTGAAATTTCAAGTGCTAACATACTGGCGACCATACTGGGGAGAACAAACTTGTTTGTGGGTTGATGTGTTTGTTTCATAAGTCTTAGATGGAGCCTGAAGTTACGCCAGGTAGCCTTCAAAAACGCTCTTGCTTTGCATCGGCGCAAGTAGATAAACGCTGCTTCAGTCAATCTCCGTGAGCTTTTGAATACGACCACTTCATTTGCTTTTCACCCTAGTACATGTATCAAGTTCAGATCTGATTGTTGATGGTGGACAACGATCAGGCACTTGACAGGCTGAAATCATTCACTTGGCGACTCTAAATCAGTTTTGAGATCAGATCCAAAGACTCCACTGGAGGATGATCCCGACCAGCAAAAACATGAAAGGAGAATATGGACAGATCGGGTACTAAAGTTGGAATTTCATCCAAGATATTTTGTTCTTTGTTCTAAATTATTTCTCCTCTTTTCCTCAGAATGTAAAAAGGGCTTTGCAAAGTATACTTTATTTGAGAAGAGATCCTCGACCTACAGTTAATTGTTTTCCTTCGAAGATTGTGAATACCAAAGATTTGCATACCTTTGAGCTTGATCAAGACCTTTCTTCCGAATTTTGTGATGGCCATCTTCAAGTTGATGAACCTCAAGTGACCAAAACTAATTCTATACCTGCTGTACATACCCCTACACCTTGTAAAATTCCATATCGGTATATTCCTCTTGTTTTACCTTCTGTTCTTCATGCTTTCCCCAAAAACTATGATCTATACTTGCCGATGTTCGATAGTGAAAGCAAGAATGCCAACGCTGAGCAACATGTGCAGAATTTTGAGAATTTTCTAGATATTTTTGAAGTTGATGAAGAAGATGTTAGTATAAGGCTTTTTGCTCTTTCTTTGCAAGCCAAAGTGAAGAGTTGGTTCAAAGCCCTGCCTGATGCAAGAATCTCAGATTTCCAGTAGTTCGTCAAAGTTTTTCTCGACATGTGGATGATCGGGCAAAACCTTCTCTTGATTGTAGAAGAGTATAACCATCTGAAAAGATTGCCAGGGGAGACTGTACAACAGTTTTCAGCCAGATTTAACCAAGTTTATTATTCAATGCCAGTTGATATAAGGCCTACTACTAGATCTGCTCTCTTGCACTATCCGGGTGCCTTTGATCCGGAGATGGAGTTTCAGTTGAGAGAAAGGGATATTGCAACACTTCACGAGATGCAAAAAAGTGCAGTGAATGTCGAGGCACATCTGCTGATCCGAAGGGCAAGGATGAAGGAAGAAGAGATGAAAAATATAGATCTGGCCGAATCAACATCTCTAGAGGTAAAACTTGACATTTTGGTAAGTGCAGTGGAAAAGATGATCGACAAGATCAACTCAAGGAATGATTATGATGTTCATGGCGCGCTGATTGAAGAAGAACAAGTTGCTGATCCAAAACATTTTGTTTCTTACCCTAGTTGTCGTAGTGATTGTTTTATAGATCATTGTGAAGAAGAGAGAGCTATTGATATGATGTGTATGTTTGATGATGATTTGCCTCATTATGATCAGTATGATGATGATTATGTTCTCCAAAAAGAAGCTAATCTTGTAGACAAACCAGCAGCTAGTTTGTGCGAGGAGGAAGTTCATTTTCAGCAGCTTGAATACAATGTTCAGCCATCACATATCAGCTATGACAGTGACGAGGAAAGTGCAGCAAATTTTGAAGTAAGTGAAGGATCTTTGCCTCTTTGTTTTGATTCATTTCAGTTCATCAGAGACAACTTCCATGAAATTAGGAATCAGCTGTCAACAAGTCTTGATCTAGACCACCTTGAAGGCAATAAAAACCTTGTTCAAGACTTCTCATATTCAGATTTGCAGCCCCCAAATGCCATTGGTTGTCAAATTGCAGATGAAGGCATGGAGGTTGACATATTTGATTAAATGATACAAGAATGTTCCCTACCTTTTTGTTTTGAATCATTTCAGTTTTTGAAGGGTAGATTGCATAGTAAATCTTCAAATGAACAGCCTATAACAAATCAACAATCTCTTAGTGTAAATGTTGAGGATGAGACAAATAACAAAATTCTTGAGCAGCCTATAGCATCAGATTTGCAGCCACCAAATGAAATGGAAGGGCAGATTACAGATGAAGCTGTGAAAGATGATTTGATGATGCAGGAAGATTCTATACCCTTTTGTTTCGAAGCATTTCAGTTTATAAGGCAGAATCTTTATAAAATCTCTCAAGAAAAAGATGAACAGCTAGAAGGATGTCATACATTTTCACTGGATACATTACCGCAGTCTATTCAAGTTTTTCATGATCCAATAGCTGATGTTTTGGATGAGGTTTGCAGTCAAAGTCTTTCTCCATTGACCACATGTGAGCTTGAAACATGTGCTGATATGAATTTGATCTGGCAGTCAGTTTCTTTGTCATTTTCAGCAGAGGTCTCATCACAAGGCTTAGATCAAAGCTTGCATTCATGGTATGAGGAAAAGAGAAGTAATCCATTTAATGAGCTAAGTTCCAGTGTGCATGAACTTCAAGATCCTTATGCAGTGTTTTTGGAGGTGGATAGAGAATTCATATCATTCCACGGATCTGTTTCTAAGTTGTCATGGGAGTTGCCTTTCAGTAGTTCTCTCTTGTTATTCATAAGCGAGAACTTGTGGAGAATTCGAACAACAGATCGGATACTTGCTTGGTTACATTGGTTGTTTCATTTCACTTGACCCGGTGATGTATGAAACTGTTAGAGTAGGTTGTGATGAATAAGCTCCCCTTTGAGCATCATTTTCAGTTTGTCGGTTGTGTTTAAGTGTTGAGTCAGTTTTTAGTTGAGTGAGAGTCAATTTGTGTTATCAAGTCATCATTTTTCAGTCATGCAATTCAGCTTGAGTTTTTGACTCCATTGCCCAATGGCTGAAAGCACTGGTCTGCTCTCCCAGAGGTCTAAGGTTCTTGGCACCTCCAAGGAGCTACCATCCCCATTGGAGCCAATGTTAGTTTCAGTATTTCCAGCCTTCCTCCCGTGATCAAATATGCTCTTACAAAGTGGTCTCAGAATTTCCAGGTCAAATTTTGTCATTTCAAAGAGTTTTCAAACAAAATTTGGTCACTAGGCATTAGGTCTAGGGTTTGCTTTCACACTTTTCAAAGTTGTCCAAATGTCAGTCCATGTCATCATTCAGCTGAGCCTATCATCATTCATAGGGTTTTCATTATCATGTCAGTGTCTAATGAGTCATTTTACATCTTGTTCATGCTTCAGTTGTGCCTAGGCAGGGTCATTTCCCTCTCCTAGGGTTTTGAAGGCAATTTCTCTTGGGCGGTCAAATCATTAGCAAAAATTGTTTCCTGATGTTCATACACCTTCCCCTATCCTTAATGTACCTTATCAAGCACTTCCCAACACTCAGATCCCCCAAATTCCTCATTTTTCCACAAACCCTAGTTTCTAGCTACAACCTGGCAATTTTCTAGGTTGGGCCTGTGTTTTTCCCTTTTGGACCCCTTCCCCTCACTCAATCACTGAGATTCCACTTTCCCTTGCTTCCTAACATCCCTCCCCACTCCCACAAATTTCCCCAAGGATTTAGAAGCCCCCTATCCCCTTCATCTCGCTCCATTTCGACAAAATTCCTTGCTTCACACATCGGGACAAGTCGCACTCAAATGATGTTCCAGAGCAATCAAAGATGAATTTTGGGAAACTGAGAGAGGTTTTTGTCTAGAACGTGCCAAAGAAGAAAAGCCTCCTTCACGTTTTGCACAGGTGTCATTGTTTGAGAGAAATGTCAAGAATATCGTTGCCTCAGGAGAATCAAAGACACCTCTGAAGTGACCTTGGGAAAATCAAGTTTTCTCCTAGCTTGGTTGGCCAAATGATTTTCTTGATGGGTAAAATGATAACTAGACAGAAATATATTTCCAATGAGCTATCATGAGCTCAATTTGGGGTTGAGGAAGGCATTCAAAAGTTGACTACAACAACACTCTTCCTTCAGGCAGCCTCATTTGGCACTTTTTGACCAGTCTTGGGAGATTTGCGTTTTGACATGTCAAATAAACTCCAAATTGAAAAATTCCACTTGTGTTGGAAATTCGACTCAAATACCTTTCCAACGAGCCCTCCTACGCCCTATTCCGACACCGGGAAGGCCTCCAAAAGCCTCCTACAAGGTGCGCGACCCGTTGAGCCAGAGGTGCGCGACCTGTTGGGCAAGGTGTGCGACCCGTTGAGCTGTCTTGCTGCAAACTTCAAAAAATTGCCCAATCTTCCTCCAAATCATCAAATTTGTTCAAGATAGTCTCTTTACACATTGTTTTGGAGGTTGGTGATGGATGTAAGCCCTCATGCTATGATTTTAACCTCAAATCATGCAAATGAAAAGACTTATATGGCTACTTGTTAATGTTTGTAAAATGCTAGGGTTTTGTGACTATTTCAACTGATTTTGTCCCATTTGGTCCCTTCCCTCTTTTCCCCTTTCATTCACATTCATGCTTTCATCTCTGTCCCATATTATTTGTACATAAAATGTAGACTTTTTCCCCCATCCTTAAACTACAAACCCTACCCCTCTCACAAGCACACAAAACCCTAATTCCCTCTACCATACACATGCAAAAATAGAACAAAAAGAAAAGATGCATTTGAAAATAAAGAAAAGAGTCATGTGAAGATAAATGTTGTTGTATATCTAGAGTCATGTACATAACCCCTACATGCCCTTGGCATCCCCTTGTACATGAAAACCTTCCCTCTATGTTAAAACAATGTACATGTACTCCTTATCAAAAAATTTGCCTTATGATACACATGAACTCCTATAAGTAAACTTGGTGTATGGTGTCCCTATGTACCTATTGATACATGTATGCCCCTTTCATGTTCACTATCATACATGTTTTTGTCCCATATGAGATGTTCTTTGCAAATGATTTCCCAGTGTTAAAATGTGTTCCTATATGCATGACAATTTGTAAAGTTTCCCTTGAAAATTCCCTGTTATTTTCATATATTCCCATTCCTTGTTAAGAAGTTCCCTCCCTTAACATTCCCCTCATGTTTTTCCCCTTGAAACAACATAGAGTTCAGTACTTTTGCAGGCAGAGGCAGCAGTTCAATTTGTCCACTTTGCTCCTAAACCATGTCAGAAACCGAAACTTATGAGCAAAGTGATGACCATTCGTCATCTACAGAGGTTGAGGTACAGAGGAGGCCTCATAAGTGTGGAAAGGACGGTCATCATAGTTTATTGGGCGAGGATGCATGTTTGCAAGGCAAAAATGAAAATGTTCCAAAGGAGGTTATCCGAGGCTCTTAGGCGGAAGAACAAGACCAACCCCCTCCGTATCTTGGCTGAGGCATCCCTCAAGGATCATGACACTCACTAGCCTCTTCACAGCACCAATCACAAAAAGTTTTGGAAGTTTTGGCTCATTTTTGGCATTTTTGGGCAATTTACAGGTTTTGGCTTCTCAACGGGTCTCACCCCCGGTGAGACCCTTTGTCATCGTAGCTCCGTTTTGGAAAAACTCTGCATTTTTGGATTTTTCATGCAAAGTTACATATTCCCATGCATTACCTTGAGTTTTCATGGAGTTTTGGGCCTCCAAAAGGTCAAAATACAGCCAAATTTTGACTTTCTGCCCCTTTTTTGAGCTGCAGAAGTAGTCTTGGGAGAATTGACTTTTGACTAGGAAAATGACCTCCAAATCCAAAAATTCCAATTGGGTTGGCAAGTAGACTTAGAGACCTTTCCAACGAGCTATCCTGAACCTCATTCTGACACCGGGAAGGCCTCCAAACAGGGCTCCAAAGTGCGCGCCCCGTTGAGGAGGATGTCCGCGACCCGTTGAGGAATTTGTGCCAGATTTGACCAGTTCAGCCCAGAATTTGCAGTTTAGCTCCTGTTTGACTTGCTGAGGTCGATCGTGGTCCTTTTGACTATACTTGTGGCACTTTTTGGATACTTTTACTCTTGTTTTACTCTTCTAGAAGTTTCTCTCATGTAAAAGGGTAAAATTGACTGTATGAACTGGTTTCCAAGTTTTTAGAGGCAAGTTGTTTTGGCTGCCTATTTTGTAGTGCTTAGTTTAGAAGTGGTTCAAACAGCTCCTAGAAGGATGAGCTCGACCCCTAGAGGCAAGGGAAGAGGTTGGCTTGCCTATATTATGTATTTTCTTAATCATTTTCAGAGGTTGGAAGGTTGGACTCTTGAGGGAGAAGCTATCACTGTATTATTCACTTGTATCTCTGCAATTTTTGGCTAAGGAAGACCAGGGTTTTGCAGTCATCTTTGGGATTCTTGTGGACTCATTGTGTTGATGGTGTGTCTCTTCATGTTATTGTAAGCTTTGTTATGTGATTCATTTCCTTTCTATACTGCTGCATATTAAACAAATGAAGTGATAAAGTTAGAATTCATGCTTGCCATGCTCTGCTTTCAAATTTTTTTAATTTCTATGTTTTCTACTGTCTAAAGAGAATTCAAATCCATTTTTTGCTCTCTTTAGCCTTCTTATCTCTCTTTCCTGATCATCCACATCAGCTAAATGACATCTACACAAGCTCCTACCTTGCCTTAAAGACCCCCCTGCAGAAACTGTGTCAAATCCCCGCACCTAAATTGTAGCTCCTCAATTTGCCACCAAAAACCCTAAAAAAATCAACCTTTAATCAGTTTACTAGCCTAATATCAGTGTT